>VZSV01000170.1:915601-939936 GCA_013398735.1 Nothocercus julius | reverse complement strand
AACTACATTACCTTAAAAAAAAAAAAAAAAAAAAAAAAAAAATAAAGGATTAAAAAGCTCAGAATTTGAATCATGGGATACCTGGAAAGTCCTAAAATCTTAGTGCTATAACTATCAAACCAAACCAAAGCTCTCGGCTGTGTCATGTAAGATATATCTCCCCCAATTTTTTCCAAAAGCTATATTTGTCCCTTTGCCTCAGCCAGTGCCAAGCATGCTGAGGTGCTTTACCATCTTCGTGGGTCTATAGCACGTCAGAAGCAGAGGGTAAGCTTTACTGTCTGCATCGTAACTGAGAAATAAGGAAAAGCATTTGGAATTTACTATGTGGGGAACTCTTCTCAGAGCAATATAAGACTTTGAGACCACATTTCCATTCTGTTTTTTTTTCTCCTGAGAGGAATTATGCCCTGGTAATGGAAGGGCTATAGTCTCCTGACTGCCCTGTGGCAGTGGGTTGAATGACGTCTCATATCTCCTGGACATATTCCATAGTGAGGTCCCATGGGCCAGGAGAGCTGATGCCCAGCAGTGTTTGAGGGAGAGGGGCTGGGAAGATTTTACTGTGCTGATCTAATATACTCCATCTTTATTGACAGCCATCATGCTACGCAGTCACTCTCTTGCATGTCAGATGGCATCAGAACTCATAGCAATGTATCTATCCACTCAGTAAAATTCTCCCCTCCATATGTCAGGAGAACAGTAAACCTTATTCAGAAGCCTTTATCTGTTCAAATTATTTGGCAGAGAGCACAGCTAAAATGACATTAGGCAAGTGGAGAACCAGGGTATCATTAATCCTTCTACTGCTGTTGTCGCAACAGAGGAGCTGGGGACTAAAAAGGAAGGACAGGAAGGTAGATCTGGCAGGGCTTTCTCCACTTCCATCTAAACTCCTCCAGCCAAGTCATACTTGAAGTCATCTGTGGTCATCCTTGTGCAGCTCAGATGCTCATTCGAAGAGTAAGACCCCATACAGCCATTAGCTTCAGAAGAGGCAGAACATCAGCAAACTACACCTGCTGTGCACTTCTGCTGGTGCCAGGCAGTGACATGATGCAATTTGTCAGTGACGACAGCAACAGGAAGCATGGAAACTTAGTATGATAACCTCTAAGATTATCAATGTCCAGCCTGAAGGCAGCTGTGGGATGCCTCAGAGACAAGTAGTTGAAACTACTGGGCTGCAGCCTGCCCATTAATGGGCTCTGCCACTGCCCTCACCACCACCCCAGCTTCTTGATCACTGACTCGAGTTAAGATTTAACTATGACTTGATAGAAACACATATTCTGATGAGCAGAAAAGCTCTGATGCCACACTCCCTGCCTATGTTCTCAGGCAGCCCTGTAAAACATCAGTATGCTCAATATCGCACTTAGCCTACAGCATGGACACATCTCAGCACCTTCTTTGCATCCGCCAGCTATCATAAGGACCAATTGCTTTCAGGAATTCCTAGGGATCCTTCTTGCAAGTGCCATAGCACCTCTTGCTACAAGAGGTACAGGATGTTCACCTGAGTTCTGCCCGAGTGCAGACTGTTCGTGAGGACTGTATAGGGATCTGGCAATCAGCCTCAGAACTGGTCTGGTTTTCAGATCCCTCTGGCCAGTATGGTGTAAACAGCGTAACTGCCCACAGCATGTGGTGCTTGCTGAGAAGTGCTTTCTATGTCGGAAATGCTGTGGATCCAGGGAGGATAGATGTGAAATGAAATAATGTGCCACAGAGACTGCGTTACTGCAGTTTGAGTTCAATGGGTAAAAAGCCCCAGGTCTGTGTGAATTAATATTGCTCCTGCTGCCTTTCAGTGTGATTGTTCTGAGCACTGGGGCACTGATCTGTGACTGGCAACAAATGAACATTTTCTGTGGGGTTTGTTTAGAGAGCAACAGTTATTCACAGAAGTGATTTGACACTGCAAGATAGAGGTGTTGGCACAGTTGACAAACCAGGGACAGATTTTGGGAGAG
The DNA here is from genome assembly GCA_013398735.1 of Nothocercus julius. Taxonomy (NCBI): domain Eukaryota; kingdom Metazoa; phylum Chordata; class Aves; order Tinamiformes; family Tinamidae; genus Nothocercus; species Nothocercus julius. The sequence goes on along the minus strand of VZSV01000170.1, from coordinate 937,957 downwards.
ACAGGCAAAACACCATCCACATACATTAGAAATGTTTTCCTTGAGAAGGACTTGATGAGATATGAACGACATTACTTGCTAATATTGCAACACAGATTTGTCTGAAGCCCAGGAGAGTCAAAAGGAATTTTTCCATTAACTTCTCTGACTCTAAGAAAGATTGTGACAGATGTTCTCCCTTTTCCTTTCTCCTCAAATATTTTAAATCAAACAGAAAGAGCAATTATATTTGTCCTTTTGTGGTTGGAGGGGATGGATCCCATTCAGATATGCTCACTTAGTAAATAGCCACATGGGAGTCCTTTGAGATACCTGCAACAAGTAAGATGGTTTGAGGATAACAGAGTTGAATCAGAGAAGAGGAAGCGAGGCAAGACACTCTAAATTCTCAAGCTGCACGTGCAAGGCTGCTGTGCCAGAAGGAACAGGTACTGTGCCAATAATAAAATAAGCCTTCAGATCCTCAATATGAGCCAAACCTTCCTACTACATTCCAAAAAAAAAAAAAATCTTGTGATGAAAATCATCAGAAAATACCTTGGTATATAATAGAAGGTGGGAACACCCCAGAAATCCAAATGTTGTGAAGCAAACTGCTTCATGCATAGCAACAGTACTGAAGGAAACAGAAAAGCAGACCTGCAGCATCCTAGTCATCTCTTTGCTCTGGCTGGGCAGAGCTTGAGATAGAACAGTGAAGGAAAACGGGCGAAATGTCTTCAAATGTAGATGCCAAGAACAAAACTCTGTTTTGTTCACAAATTGAGCAACATCTCCTCCTGGGAATATTCCCTCTCTCTCTAACCAGTCTTGCAAGGTCTGTGAAATCTACTCTACTGGATGCAAGATGACCCATTCAATACCATCTTGAAGAGCCGTTTACAAACAGTTATCCATGATTTCCCCAGCATGACTTCTACTGTCACACCTCTGTGAGCTGGGTAGGTAGATTTCCATTGCAAGAGTCGCTGTGGCTTTGCAGAGCCAGCACCCACGCCCTTCATGGAGGGTATGACCACTGATTTGCTGTGGTTTTTATGGCCTCTGGTCAGAGATCATGCCAGGGATAAGGTGCTGACCCCTTTTTACCATGTATTTCTGCATAATTTTCAAGCTGCTAAGGACATTTGGGAAACACAGAAAGGAAACTAAAAGTGATGAAAACAGAGCATAGGCTGAGCTGCCAAAGATGGGTAGGAGTCAAATAGGAGGGGAATGAAAGTGTGCCATGTTCTTAACCAGATTATTGCTTCCCACTCCCCACTTCTGTTTACATTCCCACAAAGTGTGATAGGGTCAATAGTTAGGAAATCAGGGGAAGTTCAACACATAGAAAATGCTTATAAAGATTTCATTCTTCGTGGTGTCAAAAGCAACTAGTTGCATGCTGGAGGCCAATTTAATTGTTGTCAATACAATTTGCAAATTGGCTTTAACATTTTAAATTGATGTTTTCTGTAAGCTGCTCTGATTAATGGAAGAAAACATTGTGTTTCTGCACTTTGCCTGAAGATCTAATGCATTTTACAAACAGTAATTGATCTAGCAATACACATGCAGGTGGACTGGGAGAAGTGAACCCTCTACAGAAAAGATTCCACCTTTTTGCAGTGACCAGTAGTGCTGCTGGATGGTGCAAAACAGCTTGTTAGACAACAGGTTTAGATTGCCTCCCAGCCATGGAAAATTCTGAGAAGCATAAAAATCAAATATCCTAACTCTAGGCAGAAGTGTTTTGATAGCAAAATACTGCCATGATGCCAAATTTGAGTTCTGGAGAATCCCAGACATAGTATCCTGAACTTCAGCCAGTGATTCAGCCAACCTCAGGCCAAGGAGTATGAATTCTGGAGGTACAATAGTTAATCCTTGTTGGATACCAAATTCCGTGATCATCTAAGCACAGCTTCTCTCACATGCTTGCCCACAGGCAATTCCTACTGAAGGCCATGGTTACATGAAGCTCAGCTTATTGATTGCAAGTTCATCATGGCTTGAACAGACTGAGCCCTCTCTCCCATTTCATATTTCAACCCAACTCCTTACTACACCCTTGCTGTTTATCGTATGCTGGATGACATCTTCATGAACTGAATATGACAACTTGGGACAAGGACAGGAGCTGACATTCCCCCTTCCCTCCTTAGATGTCATGGTCCATAACTTTTCCACCTCTGCCTCTGCATGGTTTTGCAGAAGGTGCTCCTTGGCCACCCTCAACCCAGCCCAACAGATGCAGGAACTGAGAAAAGCATCCTGACATCAGGCTAGACTTCCTACATGCAACAGGATGACAGTCTCCATCCTCCAGAAACTCCTCGCTGCTGCTGGTCAGCATTGACATTCCTCTATCCATCAGTTCCATTTAGATCAGGAATTTGCCCTTAATCCTGCAAAAATCAGGGCCCAGTTAGGAGAAAGAGGCATGTGTGGTCCCACTCTTTTGTGTGTGCAACAAGCAGGTGGCAGCGGGCAGCAAGGGAGCAAACAGTGCAGTACGGCACGATCTGTGGGATTACTCAAGTGTTTCAGACACATGCCCACAGTCACTCTGTCCCTTGCAATATGCGGGGGCCTTGGCTGATCACATGCCTGCGTTAGACTTTCAGACGCTCTTTCCATATTAACGCCTCTTCTCTACTGGAGCATGGTGCCAGAAAAGCCCGATTCAATTAATTTCCACATTCTCCACGTGTTTTCTTGTACTCTTTTCAGCAGGTTGAGTTTCACTGTGAGGCTTTGTTTCAAAATAAATCTATATGCTTAATCCTCCCTCCTGCTCACAACTCCTATTACTCTCTTAAAAAAAAAAAAAAAAAACACTGTTACCATAGTAACCTACAGTTTCTAGATACCACTGTCGATGATAAGCACCATCATGCCTGGCCTTGTGGCTCTGGGACTGCATTCTGTTGAATGAATGCTAAATTTCACCAAAACACTTCTAACAGTGGTCTGATATTTATCCTGCAGCTCTGTATATTGCTCTGCTACTCTGCTGTAGCTATGTGGCTGATTTGAGTATCTTCACATTACACATATGTATATATACACATTTTCCATATACCCATAAACTTTATACATACGTGTGGGTATGCTTGTATAAATTTTCTCATCTGTTTGGTCTTTTGCTATGTGAAGCCCTGACATTAGTCACAGGAGATATTTGGTCATGAGAAACAAGAAACTGTTGTAAATATTGTTGCTTTTTATTTGCCTGTATGTTCACTGAAAAAAAAATATTTATTTGCAGTGAGGATATTTTGTTATCTCATGGGTCTTGTTAGTTGGGCACAGTTTTCCCAAAGGTTCTTTTTAACAGATTACCCTAAAACTTTACAGCTCAGTAAAATACTCGGGAGACTGGAATAAATCAATATCTAGAAGCAGACGTAGGTGCAGTCGCAGCCTTATTGAGGGCGGGAGGGAGCTGCTTGCCTAAGGAGAGATCTCAGGCTGTTTTGCCGGTATTAGTGGGCAGTGTGTGTTGAAACCTTACACTGCTCACAGCTGAGCATCTCCACAGCATGAAGTCCTAAGCTCTAGCAACAACAGAATAAGGAGGGTGGATGCCCACTAAGGAGGAATAAGCAAAGAAGTACCTCATTCACGTGACTTTTCAGCCCAGACCATCTTCTGTGTTCCTCGGACTACAAATACTGTGGGACAAAGACTTTGCTTTCTAACACAGCTTCAAAAGCTCTTGCATGCTGTTACGATACAGGATTGAGGATGGTCATGTCTGTGCCTCTGTGATGATGCAGAAGGAAATTTCCCTGCTCTTTCAGGACAGGACCAAGGGGGTCAGTGCATACTGCAGCACACAACCCTTCCAACATGCCAATCTGTAGGGAAGGAAACAGACTTGGGGCAAAATCCTCTCAGTAGCTGGTAGGTGCATTAATTACTTAGGGACAGATATTTAGAGGGCTTTAGGTATTTATTTTGAAGTGAATGGAAAATGGTAACCTAAATATCTTCTAGTGTACAGCCTTTGGCCTCTCTATGCTCTATTTCCTCATCTGTAAGTTGGAGACTGACAGTATCACAGACAGTGGGAGTTAAAGGGTCCATCAGCTCCTCCAGAATGGCAGAGAGTGATGCTGAGAGCCCATGCAATATTAGGCAACACAGGAATTAACTTAGGTGTTAAGTAAGTAACCTGCAAGCCTACGGAGATAGTAACCAGTTCTCTATCCTATAGGCCCTATATTAATCTGTGTGACATTCCCCTCTCGCCATTCCCTCATGGACTGATTGTCCCTTTTGGCAATGTTATCCTGAATGCTTGTAAACTCTTACCTTTGAAATGTTCTGATAAAAAGACAAAAAAAAAAAAAAAAAAAAAAAAAAAAAAAAAAAAAAAAAACCTTTTTTTCCCTAGCTGGTCACAAAATATTAATGCATCTGGGTTAGGTGCAAAACGCAGTGGGGCTTATTGTAATATGGGTGCACTTGGAAGAAAAAGCAGATGGAATGGTCTAAAAATCACCTTATCTTGTACACAAACTATAGGTTTCAAAGATGAGGCTGTTTCTTGCTTCTCAAGTATCAGTGAGTGGAAATAGGAGCATGACGAAAAGAACAATTTTGGTCCCAGAATTCTTTGGATGTTTTCCAAGCCATGTGCCTAGTTCTTCACACTCCTGCACCTTAACTAGTTTCTTACAGTGGAGCAGAGGGTCTGTAAAACATTACAGCAGGGACTGGGGGATCTTTTTATACCTGCTTTGTATTCCCCTGAACAGCTGTAAACGACAACACAAACTGTGAACCGGCAGGGAATCCAAACACTTTCAGCATTCATTCCTACACTGATCTTTGGTAAATTAATTCAAATAGTTACTGGGGATTTGGGGGGAGAAGCTAGAGAATTCACTGAGAGGATAAAGGAAGAAATTCAAAGTGAAGACTAGCTCGAGATTTGGGAGAAATGTGAAAGGCAGAAAGATAGAGAGTGAGAAGACATATATAGTGTGGAGGAGATCTGAGGATCTGCCTTGGCTCACTTTGGTCTTTACAAAAGGATTAGTCTGCACGCTGACTGCATACCCAGTGAGAGCAGGGCCAAACAGCAACCATCTCCTCCTCTCTGTGATGATGAGGATGGAAGTGCTCTCCATGCTGCTCTGCCTATATTTGGCTAGACATGTTAGCTACCGTTTCCATAAAGACTAAGGGTCTCTCCTACATTTTTTTTCCACTTTCAGAACAAGCTCAGAATATGCCCCTGAGTAAAAGGCACTGCTGAAAACAGCACTTTGAATTTGTGTATCTCTGGAACAGCCCCATTTAAATGGCTTATTAAAAGCCTTCCCCAGTTCTATCAAGCTAATCAGAGCTGTAGCCTGTGTGATTCACTGCATTTGAAGCGGTAATCCTGTCAAGCCACCTGTTGGTACTTCACACCTGCAGGTACTTCTGCCCTATACATTTCATACCTACAGGTAATTCTACCCTTAATACAGGTGCATAGCAGGAAGTTTTCCATACTGGAAAATTAAACCAGCTGATCACAAAGGTCAATTCTTCACCTGCCTGTCTAGTGCTTGTTTCAGACCAAAATCAGTATATTCTATTAATGAGGCAATTTGAGAATTAAGAAATGTTGCAGGTCTTCTTTCTAACATGCCTAAAGGCACCACTGGGATGAAGACATTAAAAATGCCAATAGATAGCTAGATGAGATAGATTTCCTACAATCTCACATTCATCATATTTTACCTGTTACTCACATCAGCAAACAGTGAAAAAAACTGAAGGTCTTGCACAGGTTGGAGGAACTTTCCTGTCTATAGAGAGTGCTATTGTTCATACTAATTAGATGGTGCACAACTGGAGAGGTATGCTTTCACCCAAGCAATCTGGAGGCACAGCTTTAAGCTCTTCTCATCTGCAAAGAACCTACCACCACCAAGCCAGCAGTACTGTGTAAAAGCAATGAACAGCATTGACATGGGGAGAGGCAAGGTGAACAGTTCAACCATCCCCAAAGGCCATGAACTTGATGCTCAGAGGAAATCAGAAGTGGTGATAATCTCTGGAGAAATGTCCTTGCAACACATGGGACCTCTAGAACCTGGAGAAGTCAGTGTGGGAAGTACATTCTGCTTCTGACAAATAGCCATTCCCCACACCACCTGGGGAACGTGGCAGTTGTAACATAGCAGGATGAAGCCTTCTTGAAAACCTGCGAGAATGACAATTGTTCCTATGTCCAGGTCAGAAAGACCTACTTCCCTTTTCTCTTCATAAGAACTAGTTAATCTTGGGTTCTGTTTCAGAGTTCAGCACAGGCTCAACAAAGAAGTACAGTCTAAACCTAATGACTGGTCCTTACGTCCAACTGCAGAGCTTCAGCTTTTGAGTGCTCTAAACCATCTGCTACGATGTGCCCAGGAAAACACACTGAGGACTCTTCCTGAGCGTCTGCCTTAAAACCCCTTTCAGACATCTGCAACAGCTGGAGACGGTGCCTACAGTTTGGTGCAAAACTACAATATGCAGTTTTATGCTTCCATCCTGTGATCTCTTTCTATAGCTATTTGAAGGTTGTCTGTGTGCTTGCAAGAAGAGAACCAGTTTGTGTGTGAGAAGCGGACTCCTTCCCATGCTTGCATCAGGAATCACCAGTCACTATCCCATAAGCTGTTTGCTGCAGGGCATGCCCACAGCACTACCTGTGCATGCTGCTTCACTTGGACTCTGCTGCCTCACACACAGGCAACCTCAATTTGTCATTGTCACCCACAATCATTCTGCTTGCTGACACCAGGCAAGCTTAATGGAAAAATGAAGCCATGGTTTATTTAACAAGACTTAAGGTCTCCCTTCTAGTTATAAGTTTGGAAACAAAAGTTCCAAGTAAAACAAATATAAAACTTAATCTTAGTCTATTTGTAATAACTACGGTCCTGTCTGGTTTCTTAACCTTTAATGTTCTGAAGTCCTAAGCCAAACTGCAGCCAGCAGGGCTGATGCTTCATATCCACTGCAAAACTCCACATGTGTGGATCTTTCCAAGCCAATTTGCAGCACTAGTAAGCAGTATTTTGTCTGGATCCTTCTACTACTGGCTCCATTTTTTTTCCTCAGCTTTCCCTCATTCTACTTTTTTTTTTTTTCCCAAAGTGAAGGTACCACAGATAGTAAGTCCTCATTCTTTGTGTTACTTTCCAAGTGTATGCTAGTTCTACACTGTTTAACCCTGTCTTGTTCTCCAATTGCACCTTCCTCCTAACCTAAAAGTTTTTGATGTTTACTCATAAAATCCTGTGTACTACAACAACCTGAAGACTAGTTGAGTAACTGACTTGGTTATGATGGAGCATTGCAACACCCTTCCCATCAAATGATATAAAAAGTATTATCTGGGTAGTTTTTTAGTGGATCATGATATTTGGCAAGTGATTAGCTTTCTGTCTTATATGATATATAAGGACATGTTAATAACAGACACAACTGAGCCAGGAACAAGTTCTTTTGGGCAAGTTACAAGTCTTCTCTTCCCAGCTTTGGCAAGGGCTCCTGTGTGATGTCCAGCTGGCTTCTCCAAAGCAGAAGTGATCAATAACCTCTGCAACCGCCTATGGCATGTGGAAGGCTGTGAAGGCTGTGCTGGAAGTTAAATACCCTCTCCTATGTCTGGGTTTGTGAATATTTTCCCTTAGATGTTCCTGTTGCCCTTGCTTTATCCTGACCACTTCAGCCTTGACTGAGCAGTAGCCGCTTTTCTCTTTCCTGCGACAGGGGCAAGTAAACATATAAAAACAAGTAAAGGGTGAATTGACAGTCACCTTTAACACTGTGCCTTTTTCTTTCCAGCCATTTCTTTGCCTTGGCTATCTCCTATCCCAGTCTTCTGTGAGGACCAAGCAGATTCCTTCCAGGATGCTATCGCTTTGTTGTGCAGCCATTTGCACTACCACCCCACTCATACCTGTGCTCATTCCCTTGCATCCTGTGGTGCCTCCACTGATTTAGTAGTGAGTCATGTAAGCATCCATCAGCTCCTGACAGGCACCAGAAGATAACACTGAAATCATCAATTTCTCTCGCAAACCTTCCCACTTGTTGTTTTCCATCCTTGACAGTGCCTAAATATGACAATTAATTCTGGCTTCCTATGCCCAGCCAGTCTCTTTGGCTGTTGCCATCAAGAAATTTCTCCTGCATCTTCATTTGGACATTTCCTGCCCTCACTTAGGCCTGGTTGGAGCCAAGAGGGCAACACAGGGCATCCTCAGAAAAAGGTGTCTCTGCTCCTAAGGCTTATGGCAGATGTACTCTCTGATATGCCTATTCTTATCCACTGACTGTAAACCCTTATTTCTTCTGTGGCTATCATGAGGCAGAGCCACAGAACCCCTCAAGGGCCAGTTCCAAGCCCTAGAGATGCAAAAAGACCTTTCTCTTCTAGCTAACTCAACTCACATACCATTCTCTAGACCAGAATATGCTCAGGTATAATTCTCTGACATATAAAATCAAGGACTCACTGTCCTCTCAATGATGAAAAATGGAACAGAAAAAAAAAAAATCCCTTCAACTTCTCAGGGATTTTTTTCTGTTCCCAGAAGCAAAAGAACATTCTGGTCACCTGATCCTGTCTCCATAGGGTTATACACGCAGCAGCAAAACCCTTCCAATAGTCCCCTCAACTAGACAAAGAAAATCAAACTGTCAGTGCTCTCAGCCATGAGCCCTTTCCACAAAGAACAGAACACATCCAGTCCCGCGGGTTGTGGAGCAGTTGGAGCTTCCATTAGTTTCCTTCAGAAGGTTCCCTAGAAGGGGCCATTAGCAAAGTCTGCTCTGACCTCCGGGTGACAAAGACCAGGGAATGCCACCCAGAAACTTCTGCATGCAGCTGAATATCTTATGACTGAATGAGGCCACATCTTTGAGACACACATCCAGTTGTGACTGAAAGATAGCAAGCCATGGAAAATCTACCATATCCCTCTTAACAAAGACGGTCAGCAACCATGAAGATATTGTTTTGATAATTATCTACGTATGAAACAGTGAAGAAATCAGAATAATATCTTTATCAAAGAGGCTGACCTCCTTAGGCAGGTGGGGAAATCAAGGCAAGGATCAGACAAATGATCTGACCAAGCTCAGTCAGCAGCAGAACCTGAAGAAAATGCGGGTGTCCAGTTCCCAGATGAATACTCCCCAAAGGATCCTGGTCAAGCGTCCTTGAGCACTTCGGATACCATCCAGGTCATCCCCCATACTTTCCTCTTGGCACCTTTCTCTAATTTACCTGAGTGAATAAGGTAGCCTCAATTATGAGAATTTCTTCCTTCTCAGCTGCTGTGCGCAGAGAGCCCAGTTTTGCTTTATGGCATGTGTGCTTGGTTGGAAATACACAATGTTCTGAGCTTGCTACAAGCATTTTGGTACAAGCTGAATTTATACCTCATTGATTCTGAATTTTTAAAATGCCTAGAGAGAACAGCCACTCTGTCCAGCAAAAACCTTTAAAGAATCATCACCACAGATACTTGTATTATTCTGCTCAATTTGGTTGCCTTTTAAAGCCATATATTATCCTAATTTGAGGTCTCAAAATCCACTAGGGTAAAGTGTGATATTCTGCTGACTTCTAGCAAACAACAGCCTATGAAGAAACAGAGCAAGAAGGTAGCACTTACCTGGGTTGCTTTTGGAGGTGCGCACAGGGGTGTAATGGTTTTTGGAAGATGTCCTGACTGGGGTGTTTTCTTTGGGGGAGGTATCTATGGCCGAGATAGTCTCTCTTTCACAGTGTGCTATTGGGATTGGTCCCTGCTGCCTTAAGATGTCAGCCAGAGCCCTGGGGAGAGAGAGGAACAGGGGAAAAGGCACATTTACACAAAGCAGCCAGCACGACATTCAGCATTTTCGCTTCTACAGTCACTTGAAAAATCCATCAGTACCACAAACATAAAAAAGTAACAATAACAACATCAACAACAACAAAAACTATGGCTTAAAAGCTCAGTTTCTGTGTACGTGCGTGTCTGCTGCACAGGCTTAGAAAGGTTTCACTAACCTATACTGCCCAAAGCAAGTTGGTTGGGTAACATTGAATCAGGTGAGAAGGGTAGTCCAGTCCTCACATCCTTAAATCCCTACTATTTCTGCAAGGAGTTCAAAAACCAGTAGTGATGGGAGTGGGTTTCTCAAAGGAGAACCAGCAGTCCATAAGAAAAGGACTAAAACAATTTCCATGGCTTAATGCTATCACAGCCATTAGCCTATCTTTAGCTTTTTGTCCATTAGAGACTTCTTTAATGGCACTGAGGCCTCACTACCATTCCCCAAGAAAAAGAAATGTCACAGTATTCAGTTGCAGTCAGTGTTTTCCCCTTGGATTAGTGGAGCCTCAAAGATTTTTTTCCTCTGTGAATATCATGAACACAGTAGAGAAATTATAGCGTGAAACACACTGAGTTTTTTAGTGCAGCCACAAGCTATCTCTTAAGCCATAGGAACGGAGGGAAGAAAGTGAGCTGTGTGAATTATAAGGAACAGAGGCATTTTAAAGATGATACAGTTTAAAAGGTTATTTTTTTTTGGCAGAGGGAATATACCTAACGTCACCTCAGGTACTAAGAAAGATGTAAGGAGAAGAAATTCCTTCATTACATATTGATGATAAAGATTCTGATGTTGCTCATATCTACTAGCATTCTTTAAATACCATATTTTTGGTCTTCTGTGTGAGAAATAGTTTGGGGCTGGAGTGCCTTCCATTTTCCAAATCATTTCCTGTACAGACTGCTGTCCTTGTGCATAATGAATTGCAACACTAATGTGCTCTACAAAAGAAACTCTTGGAAGATCTCAGAGACTCCAGTATAGAATTACATTAGTTCTCCACTGCCCTGTACAGAATAAAAATTCTATAAACATTATTTTGATTATTTATTACTTGTAGAGAGAGCAGCCATAGGGGCTATCATCAGTTACATGATGTGTATAAGTGCACACATACTAACAGATGGAGTAAGAGGTTGTCACATTCAGAGACATGACCGCACAAATTTTTCTTGTGCTAAAGTATGTTCAGAGTGAGGTGAAGGTGGCAGTAACAACAGACAGGAACTCAGTGTTAGAGACTTGCTCCTATTATTCTTCCCTGGAAGAGTGGATCTAATATTTGCTGTTCTCCAAAAAAAGATGAACTCCCACTGCTTGATATGTAAATATAGGTGTTCACCATCTTTTACAATCACACCTGAGGTATCACAAACTCATCACCATATTTCAGGACATTGGAGATTTTCTCCCCTTGCCCAGGGTTATAGAGAAAGTGAGTGGCAGGACAAGAAATGCAAATCAGGGACTAAGGTCCCTATCCTGTTCAACTGTGCAGTTCCTTCCAGAAGAGAGGATTCACTCTGCACCAGCAATCTGGAGGACTTTTTTAGGCAAATACCTCCCCACTGCATTACAGACCTTGCTGATTGCAAAGAATATTGGAGTTAAACCAGGTCTATCCATTTGGCACCAGCGTCCAGTACATCCCATTGGAGACAACACATTTTCTAAAGACAGCAGGTTGGCAGAACTGAGCCCTTAGTACATATCTTCAAGATATATTAAGCATCTGATGACCATTTAATGATATCTGCAGTACAGAAATGCTAAGAGTCATTTTTCAATCACAGAGATTGTATTAGGATTATTATTTACTAGCCCTTGGTGGCTTGGGATCATTCTGAACACTTGTAGAAGACAATCCTTGCAGTCAAGAGTGCAATTACTCAAAGTACAGAGGGAGATGACTGTGTGGATAACACTAAAACACCATTTACCACTTAGCTTAATATAGTAGAGCTATCTGGACAGGAAAGGTCAGGCCAGCGATTGGTATACATTCAGAAGGGGCTGTGTAGGATAAGGTGCATAGGGATAGTGCAAGAAGTTAAAAATAAAATAAAATAAAATAAAATAAAATAAAATAAAATAAAATAAAATAAAATAAAATAAAATAAAATAAAATAAAATAAAATAAAATAAAATNAAAATAAAATAAAATAAAATAAAATAAAATAAAATAAAATAGTATCTGTATTTGGAGTTACTGGTGGAGTAGTGATGAGACTAATTGTTCCAGGAATTGAGTTTTTTGGGCCTGAAGAAGAGAAGGCTAAAAGAGGATCTATTTGTATTCTCCCACTAAATAATGTGGAGCTGCAGAGAAAACAGAGACAGACTGTTCTTGGAGGTACACAACCAAAGGATAAAAGGAAATTGTAACAAGTTGCAACAGGGGAATTCCACTGGGCTATAAAGGAAAAAATAAAGAAAAAAGAAAAAGAAAAGAAATAACAGTGGGGGTGGTAAAACCCTGAAACAGGGATCCAGCAAGGTTGATGGGTCTTCATCATTATCTCCATCCATCATAACTGGACAAGACGCTGAATGACCTCATCAAGCACCAAAGCTTTGCTTTCAGCAGACTGCAGGACTAGAGAACCCAGAGATTCCTTCCAACCTAAGTTCTGCTATGATTCTGAGCCACCACATGTTTTAGGTCATCTTTTTTCTCCTGATCTGTTCTCCTACTGTTATTTCTCTTCGAGTGACCTTTGATATAGTCTAAGAATACGGCTTCCTTCCTTCCTGGATGGACAACTTGTCTTTACTTGCTAAAAACAATTGAGGCAATTAAAGTGAGAATGCTCTGAAGGTATCAGAGCCACCAAAAAATGTCTCATCCTCTCTGTCATTTTCTACCTGAGCCGAACCCCAGGGGCTTGTTGCCTATTCTGAACAGCAAAACATGTGTCTAGAATATACTGCAGGCTGTGAACAATTTCTGATAAAGCTATGCTTGGTTGATCCTTGGTTAGAGCCAGGATCTGAATTCACTAGGTGACCAACACAAAATCTAAGCCAAGAAAGAAAGAAAAAAAAAAACTATAATGTAATCCCTCATCCTGAAAGAACAGCAACTAGAGCTACTCCTGGGGTACTTGGTCACAATATTGCAAGGAAATAATTTCTGGTCAGGTGAGAGATACACCTCTCTCTCACTGTCACTCCTCCAAGGCAGGAGACGGTTACTCTAGAAAGAACTGACAAAATCACAAGCAATGCTCAGGGAAGTCATAGCCTTCCATTCTACTGCTGCGTTAGTCTTTACAGCAGATAAACTAAACACAACTGTCAAAGGCTGACATAAATCACGAGAGCATGCATCTAAAATGATATGAGTTGAGCAATGCTGAGGGGTGATCTTTCCATGTCCTAAACGCACCAAACTGTCTGAATGCTCACTTTTTGTTTCCTTCCTTAATGTCTCCAGAGAAAGAAAAAAAGACTGTTCAAAACCATCAGGAAAAAAAGAAAAAAATACTACTGTAGGTGGAAGAGAAAGTCAGACTTGGAGCACACTTCTCCGTGTCTTGTTAATTCAGTCATGTTGCTGTGTGTGATCAAGTTTATTTCCATAAAACACAGTGGGCTGAAACCAGTGCTGATGAAAGGTCCATTATTTTCAAATGAGGAAGGACCTGGTCTGTGTAAGTCACTTGGGCACAGCTGTTTAATTATCCACTGAAAGTTTCAAGCAGAGTAACAGAAATACTATAAATATTTTGGTCTCATGTGTGCAGACACCAGGGTACAACTAGTGTCACTGATGTCAACAGCATCCTATTCAACCACACAAGGACCATGGGACAAGGCTATGGGACACTCAAAAGTCTTTCTGTGCCAAACATCCCTTATTTTGGAAAAACAAACCTCATTCAGTGGAACAAGTTACCGGTGCCAGAGGATGGAGAAGCCAGAGATGAGTAACTGTGCAATCATATCCTGAGATAATGATTTACGACACCTTTTTCATTCATGTCATTTAAGTGAGAACACTAAAGCTCCTTTCCACATAAATCCTAAATAGATGTATTTACATCAGGAATGTTATTCCAGACTAATGCTGGACAGGCAGCACGGGAGCAGACTACTGATGTCTGAATGGCAGAGCATCACAATGCACAGCAGGTTAGGTCCTGTTCTCAGGCACATCAGCATGGAAGGCTTCCAGGTAACTCTAGAATAGGGGTGGCTTAAGTGAGTTTTGAGGGAAGAAACACAGTAGGATGAACACAAGGATCAGAGCTATGTTGCAGAGTAACAGCTGTGACCTCTTTACAAAGGAAAAATAAAGGTTTGTTGGAAATGAAAAGGCCCAAGAGGGTTGGGTATGGACAAGAGGGTAGCAAGGTTGGGTGTTAGCTGAGACTTGAAGATGAAAGCACAATCAACAGGCTTTGCTAAGCCTTCTTTGCTAAGAGAAGAGGTTTAAGGTAAGATAAGGCAAGAGATGCACAATGGCAGGGGTGGTGGAAGACAAAAATAGAACAAAGTGAGTGGAAGAGTTTACAATCAAGGAAACAGAAACAAACAGTGGAGAAAAGGCAGAGTGTGAAATCTAGCAGATATGCAGAGAGTATCCCTATTTCAAACCTTAGAACAGAGATGTGTAAGGCGACAGAAGAGCTCCTTTGTGCAATAGGGCTGTAAAATACCAGTAGTGATTTTGCAGACTCTGATCACCATGGGAATTTTAATCATCCTGGTATCTTCTGTAAGGGCAACACAATATGGCACAGGCTATCACAAATATTCCTTGAGTGTATTGATGTAATTTCTTGACACTGGTGACCTAGAACTCACGAAGGGGACGTTCTCTGATGGACCACATACCCCAAAACAATGAGACACTTGTTAGGGGTGTGAAGACCTATGTCAGTCTTGGTTGCAGTAGCCATGAGGTGCTGGAGTTCAGGATCCTGAGAAGAGGGAACAAAGTAATGAACAGGATCGCAACCTATACTTCAGGAGAGTGGGAGTCTTGCAAAAGACTGGAGAGGGGCCTGGGAAATGTCAGGTGTGGAGGGCTCCTTAATGGCTGGATGGAAAAAAACTGCCTATTTTCAATAGCGTGGGAACTTCATTCCAGTGCCTTCTGAAAACCCCCTCTTCTGGTGACTTGGCTTCCGCACAAAAGGGAAGGTGGGGATTTAAAAACAGAATTGCCAGTTCCAAGTCCCTAAGAATTTGGGGAAGAACTGAAGAATGTCCAAGTGGATCTGGCAGAGCACAATAAAAAAGATAAGTGTCTGGCTGAGCTAAAAGTCTGCTAAAAGCATAGCTGTGATGGAGCTGGTGGCAGAGCTCCAATCGACTTCAGCATGGGCAGGATTTCATTACAAATACTTAAAAAAATAAAAAAGTGAGGCTACAGACTCCCCTGTGCTCTGTCACTAGCCAGGCAGTTAGGATTGAGAGGTGATTCATTCAGCTGTGGAGACAGTTCACCTGCAAGGGACAGATATCTCCAAGGGAGAGGGATTTCGGGCAGCGGGCAAGTCCATCCGAGGAGGACAATGCATTATTCATGGCTTCTTTGGGCACCTGACTCTGGAGCTGCTGCGTGCACTCGCTGGCTACACAGAGCTGCGGGCTGCCCTTGGCAGAGTCCGGGCTCTCCTGCTCCGCAGGCTCCCACACAGCAATTTCTGCTGGTTGAGCACCGCTTGCCCGTGTTATCCCCCCATGCTGCCTGAAAAAGAGAAGAGGGAAGGAACAAAAGACATCCTACAGCTCCTTCGGCAGCTCTCCCAGGCTCTGCTGCCCTCCTGGCGTCACCTCCAGGACACATGTCTGATCACATTTTCAGAGGGGACTTTGATCTTACCACCAGGATGATGGGGTTTTAATTGATTACACAGTAGTGCCTGACAAACACCACTGGAAACCGATACGCAGGGGGGAAGTGGAAGGATCCTGCTGCCGGCAGCTCCTTTCAGGGGCAATCTCTTCCCCATGGAAGCAACTCTGCCAAAGTGGATTTTGCTTCAGAGAGTGCAGGGGCTCAGCTGGAGTGACTGGTCTATTTTCAGCTATATCCTATGTTTGCTTGTTTGAATATGGCACAATCAGAGCCCTCCCCAATTCATGAGACCCTTCTGAGATCTCCTGGAGGTGCTGCAAAGCAGGGCCAAATATTTCTGTTCTGAACACCAGTGCACAGCCGCTCCTGCTGCGAAGCATGAGCTGACCACAGGGCTGCCAAGCCTCTTCCCTAATCCTTTCCACTAGCTACTATAATTTAACAAGTTCTAGCAAGGAGCAAGAAAGTGTGTCAGTCTGGAGTATTAGAGATGCACAGCTCTCAGGTCGGCAAGAGAGATAACCAGACTCTGCAGTGGCAAGAAATAAAAGCAGCTATCGCTTCCGAGCAGGTCTTCTGGAGAGGAGTGCTGGAAATGCCCCATGCAGGGTATCGCAGTGTGCATACATGAGTATGCATGCGCATGTCGAAGTGCACGCATGTGTTTGTGTACAGGAATGGGTGATTACATGCATGGAGTTTAGAAAAAAAAAAAAAGAAAGAAAAACAACAAACAAACTTGAGGGCACCATTCCAAAAAAGAAGCATTTTTTTTTTCACTTGCATCCTGTGCAAGTTAGGAAATATTCTTTCTTAAAAATAAATATTACATGAAAAAAAATCAGTTTTCTTCTGAAAAATATTCATGCCAAATGCAATAATTATCTGTGAAGCTCCTCATGTTTAAGATCTGCTTTAAGAGCAAATTTCATTAAAAACTTAATTATTTATGTACTAAAGGCCAGATCCTTCCCATCAGTTATAACAAAAGGAGTGAGGTGTGATTTGTTCCTGACTCTTATGGGTGAAATCTAATACAGACTTAATGTCTTTAAACATGCTAACCCATTTTTCTTGCATGCATATAGAGCAGATATTTCAGCTAAAAACAAAAGTGGTACAGGAATTCTTGATAAATCAGAAAAGAAACAGGTATTGCTGTAAGACTCTCACATCTCCTGTGTTTAAAAGATGAGATAGAATCAGCATCAGAAAAGTAAAGTTCCTGCATTTGAGACAGGTTCCTTATTCTAATGTACATGTAGAGGGTAGTAAATGCCAGCAGTACTTAGGATGTACATTTTAATACAAGCAGTCTTAAGTGCTTTACACATCTAACTCTTCTGTACATATGGAATAAATCTCCAAATACAACTGTGATGGAGGCATGGGATTTATTGCTACTGCTAAACTCACAATAGATCATACTGGTAGCTTTGGAATATCACACACCACATTCAAACTGAGAATAAAATAATAATAAGTTTTTTTTAAAAAAAAAAATAAAAAGCTGTTATGTAAAGATTTTGTAATGAGAAGGTAAAAATAAAAGTTGCCAACTGTCATTTGTCTGCAGAGTGCTGTTATTCTGAACAAAATGTGGCCCGAATCAACAGTAGAGATCTACCTCCAAAACACAGCCACGGGCTGCTTAGGGACAGCGAGTGGCACAGCGATGTTGACGCCTCCAGCAGCTCTTTCCCCTGCCGGCGTCGTGGAGGGTGCAGAGCCCGCAGCAAGGCAGAGAGCAGGCTGCCACCTGCTGTGCTATCCAGCCTGCTTCCTCGGAGCATCCTGGCCGCCCTGGCCAGCTACTAGCCGGGCATCGTCCAGCTTGGAGCTGCAAGGGGAATACGGCAAAGCGACGTATCCCGGAACGACGCACCCAGCTTGGGTGCTGGAAAGAACTAGAAACAATATTCTTGCGCAGCAAAAGAATGAAGCACCAGTTGTGTTCAGGCAGAGGAGATAAAATAAAATAGGAAGGCTTGCTTGGGACTTCGGAGTCAGGAAAATCTTTGCATAAATTATGCTAAGAGCTCTGCTGGTGCAGTTTTTCAGTCGGTTGTTGCTTCTGTTTGTGTATCTGCATGAACAAAACCAATTAGAGAGCTTGGTGTACATATTCCTTGAAAAATAAGGGAGCGCACGCATAAGCAGGCACTCCCACAAGACAGCTCATTTGCACCAAATTCTATGTTGTAGGCACAACTAAGATGCTTTAAAATTACCAAAAAAAAACAGACTTTCTCTGGAAAAACTCTATCATTATAATAAAGGAGAGAGGACAAGAGCTAAAACTGCAGCAAAATATTTATTGTGAAAGAATACCAGGCTCATCTGCCCGGGTAATGAGACATTTGAGACCACCATGTTACATAGCGCGCACAGATCTAAGGACATGCATATCACTCATGCAAGTAATGGCAAAGGCAAGCAAAAAATAAAATAAAATAAAATAATCTGGTTTTCCTGATAAGGTTCAGATCTTCTTATGTGAAACAGAAGTTTTAAAAGGCTTCTGATCTCAAAGATATAGAGATCAACCAGTAGTTAAGGATATGAGAGACTGCAAAACTAAAAGAAACAGAAGTTCAGAGCTAGGCAGGGTTCCCTTGGCACCTTGTGATGAAGGGTTACTAATGGAGAAAGATAATTAGAAGGCAGGAAAATGTTAAATAAATGGGAATCAGAGACACTGAAAGGATTTGGTGAAAGGAGTATGGTTTCTAAGAGTAGCTGCTCTCAATGCATGAAGTTCAGAAAGAGAAAAGGAGAATTCAGACAGGGGAAATCTGCAACTGGGCAGACTATGCCATCACCAAAGCTAGATCCTTTGAAAGACAAAGGCAACAAAGAAAGTATGGCAAAACCTGCCACCAAACTGCAACCATAGCCTCACGCTGAATTTTCCCCAATGCATGTACACAGAGCAAAAGGAAAAGAGTTTTGCAAAAGTACACACCCAGAAATGCATATCGCATCTTGACTTGGCTACCTGGAAAACAAGAGCAGATTCGGGGCTTCTTGACAGATGGGAGCTCTAATTACTAGAATAGAGTGTAGTGGTGGTTTGAAATAGAAAACTATTTATGAGTAACTTCTCTGAGGCAAGAAGATTGTGCCTTTTTCTATTTTAGCTTAATCAAGTCTGGCATCTACTTGCGGACCTATATTCTGTGCCTATGGGAAAAACGGGGCACTTCAGAGAAGAAGATCAGAAGCCATCAGGAATACATAATATAAAGCAGGGCAAAGAGCATATAAAAGACATGTGAGTGTCTTGGATGAACAAGGCAAAGTGGAGCTAAAGCAAGCAGAGCATGAAAAAACAAAACAAAACAAACAAAAAAAAAAACACAAAGTGAAAGAAAATGGTAACAGAATCAGAAAGTCTTCTGTACAGCCCATACAGCCAGGTGTGTGCTCTTAGCACTCTCCCACAGCCCTGGGGAGGCATAAAATGTGATTGCTTAGCTCAAGGAACGCACACGTCCAAGGGCAGAGCCGTACCAGCTGTACCTCATTTGCAAACCCGAGTCTGGAGGTTGGTGGTTTCACAAGCTCCACCATTAACCAAGAGGCCTGAAACTATCTGTTCTCCAGTGATTCCTCCAGCAACCTTAGAGCCCAAGCGCTGTGCTGAGACACAGCCTGCAGCAAAAGCAAATCTCCAAAATTTTAAGATAGCAAAATAGTTCAGCCTTGCTGGATCTGTGAACAAACGGATCCATTGCCTCAGGTTTCTGTTGAAATTTAGAGCTGCAGAGTAAATATGGCAAGGAATAGATCAATTTAACTGGGCTGCTACTTGGGAAAATGTTGCTCATTTATAAAAACGCTCACTGTTATTCACGGAGGAGAGGATGCACGGCAGAGGTTGATGAAAAAAGTAGCACAAATCACTCTCTTTGCAGAAACAAATATGATCTGGGAACAGAGTAACTTGAAGCTCCCTGACAAGAAGGTGCTTTTGCCCCTTTCCCTTCCAGAAGTTAAAGTATTTGTTGGACACACATGATGCAGGAGCACATGTGGAAGATGCCTTTTAATAGGGGGCAGAACTAGTGCACTGGGAAAAAAAAAAATCACAGCCCTGCTTTCCAGCAGCTACAAGAGGAACGTCTGGGCTTTCCACCACTGCCCCAGGGCCTTCACTGTGCGATCTGTCTCTGGCTTTCAAGCAAGGAGGGCTCTGGCTGCCCATGTGGCAAGCAGTTCAAACCCTAGCTGTAAACGATGAAGAGTTTTTCCAGTTTGTGCACTCTTATTTGGGTAATGAGTGCAATGGTTACTGCTGCTGAGGGCTAAATAGGGGTCATGGAGTGATACTACTAGCACTGAATTATTTATGTACTGTGGAGCAGGGATTTAGGGTCATGCCTACGGGAAGAGAATATTCTGGGTCATCCCTCCCTTGCTACAGAAGACCTTTTGCTTTGAAAACAAACAGCCGAAATGGCTCATCTGCAGTTAAAGATTCCCTAATTATTTCCCATAGTTAATTTACGGAAAGAAGAAATTTAAGAAATTTCTTCATTTAAGAAATGCTTCAGAAAAAAAAAAAAAAAAAAAAGAATCCTGAAAACTGACCATTGTGCACACAAACGCAGTCAAAAGGACAGAGCATAACACCATATAACACCATACAAAGCACTGCTTGATGAAATTCTTAGAAATCAGCTTCAATTTCTATCCACAGCCCAACATGCATTAGCTCTCTCTATGTAACTCTGAAGCAAGATTTAAGAGACCCAGGCAAGAGGTATTCATATATAGTCAGTCAGAAAAATACTATAATCATTAAAAAATCTGTTAGGTTTTAAAACATTGCAAATGTTTCCATAAAGCATGAATATTTTAGCCTCTGTTTTTTTTTTCTTTTTTTTTTCAAGCACTTTTACTTGCTACTCTTACAAACGCACACAAGTATCAGTTACTAAAACGACTCATCCCAAAATCACAGCAGTGTCTCTGCTTCAGAGGTGCCTGCAAGTGTCTCCTAACAAGACTCAATTTTCAGTTCTGAAATGCACATGCCTATCTCAAAGCACAGTCGGCCTTTCATTTCACATGAGAGTGATGGCTCTGCTGTGAATGCGTACACCCACTTTCCCATCAAAAGCCACAAATGAGCCCTGTACCCATCAAAATGTTCTTTCTAACTGTATTGACAAGAATTTTCTCTAAGAGCTGAATGAGAACTTTGCAAACACAATTCTGCTAGCCAACCATTTGTATCTCTTTACTGTAAGACAAAATTTGAAGTGAGATATTGTTTGTGCTGAAGTGTGGCAAAGTCTTGCTTAATCTCCCTGGTGTAGAATAGTGCTCATGATGGCTGGTTGTGATTTTTGTTTAAGCTGTTGTTGTTCTCACTCCAGAAATTTTGGTGGGATGCACACTGAGATTTAATGCACTTCTCGTCATCACTACAGCGAATTATTCTGGATGTTATACTTAACTCCAATCGACATAGCCTCAAAAAAGATATAAATATCTGACTACATTGTGTTCATTCTGTATTTGATTCTTCCCTGTTATTCAGCAGTAGTTCTCAGAGGCAAACAAAGACAAACCATTCCACTCCAGACATTCACATTCTGTTTAGATTGTGGATAGCATTATTCCTTAGGCTGATGTAGACCTTATCTCCTGGAACTGCACTTCATAATATTTAAATCATCGTGCAATGTTGATCAAGTTCTGGTAACAGATCTCCAAAAGGTATAATCTTTCACCAGCTATCATATTGTAGAAGTCAATCAATTCCTTAAAATGCACTGAAAGTCAAGCTTTCCAAGCACTCAATCTGCCATTCATACTTCTACACACAGGTGAATCATTTTACCAGAACCTATCTAAATAAAGAAAAGCAAGCATCAAAGAAATGAAAACATCAGGAATAATTTCGACAAGTCTGGCAACACTGTCTCTGATTTCAAAGGGTGTAGGATCCAGCCCTGCAACACACTGGAGCTACAGCAAAAATAACATGTGGGCATCAGTGTCAAATCTCCAAATCTCGTGTGAAGATAAGATTGTTTGGCTGATACAAACGGACACAGTTGTCTTGAAACCAAAAGATCTGGGCACTTAGGGAAGCAGCTCTTATTTACCGAAGCACAAAAAATAATCTATTTCTCAACTAATCTGCTTTCAGGATGCTTTTTGCACAGACAAAAGTGACTTTAGAGATATTACAATGTTTTTAACACTGCAAAGTTATTTTCTTACAGCAGTGGTGCTTGTGTTAGAAAACATGGGCTAGACCATCTGCAAATGCAAACCGGCATTATTTTTTGTCCTCATTAAAGACATAACAATTTACACCAGCCACTGTATTTTCTTATAAGAACAGGAGACTAAATAAAACAGATTTCACCAAATAAACAAAAACTGTGACACTATTTCTTTTTTTTCTTTTTTAAAAAAAAACCTAAAAATCTAATGCTAGCGCTCTTAACTTCATCTGACATTCAAGCTTAAAAATATGGTCAAGGGCTTTGTTTGTTTTGATTAAAAGCTTTTAATTAAAATTATTTAAATTAAGCATGGTCTGCTCAAGATAGGCACTCTTCCCATCAGTGTGTTACCAGCTGTTCTTATAAAGAAATTCCTCCTCAGTTTATATGTTCAGACATGAAAACCTCTTGGGCTCCCAGCACATGAGAAGC
>VZSV01000170.1:896499-906687 GCA_013398735.1 Nothocercus julius | reverse complement strand
GCCCCATCTTCCCTACATTCATCCTTCAGGTACTTGTACATGTTGATCAGATCTCCTCTCACTCTTCTCTTCTCTAGGCTAAACAGGCCCAGCTCACTTGGTCTTTCCTCATACAATAGATGCTCCAGTCCCTTAATCATATTTGTTGCCCTGTGCTGGGCCCTCTCTAGAAGCTCCACGTCCCTCCTGTACTGGGGAGCCCAGAACTGCACCCAGTACTCCAGATGTGGCCTCACCAGAGCTGAGTAGAGGGGCTGGATCCCCTCCCTCATCCTGCTGGCAACACTCCTCCTGATGCAGGGCCGGCTCCCATTGGCCTTCTTGGCCATGAGGGCATGTTGCTGACTCATGGTTAACTTGTTGTCAACCAGAATTCCCAAATCCCTTTCTGCAAAGCTGCTTTCCAGCATGTCAACCCCTAATTTGTATTGGTTATTCCTCCCCAGGTGCAGGACCCTACATTTGTTCTTGTTGAACCTCATGAGGTCAAGACCAAGATTTAAAGATGTAGAGATGATTGCCACCCTGCTACTGCTCTAGGGTTCACAAAACACATTTGTTAACATAAACATAAACAAAACAAACAAAACATGATAACTGATAAGATACTTGACTGCATGAGCTTTTCCTGAAGGGAGGACAAACACTGTTTACACTACCTCTAGAGGAGGCAAAGAAGCTTCTGTGGTGGGCACATAGTAAAATCCTAAAGATAAGATAAGATAAGATAAGATAAGATAAGATAAGATAAGATAAGATAAGATAAAGATAAGATAAGAATAGAATAGAAGTAGAAACAGAACTGTTGTTTAGCAAAAGTAGGCCAGGTCGTTGGCACTGTGGAACTAGAAGACTGCTAAAATGGAGGCTGCAGCTCAGCAGAACAATTGGATTCCTGTATTTTATGCCTAGCCTATCAGGCATCCTTTGTAGTCAGGACACAGAGACACAGGGAAGCTGTGCTGCCTGAATTCGCAAAAGCTCCTTAAGAAGACACGAAAGTTCTGGGTTAAAAAAAAAAAAGTCTGATGTTCTTACAGTGAGTGTCACATGGACAGCAGTGCTGGATGTGTTCCCACCATGCTGAGCAATATTTGCTCAAACTCTGTGTGACTGTGGTGGATTCATGCTGGTGGATTGACTTGGTCTTTCCCTGTGCTGTAGCTAGAAACAATCCCTGGTGCTCAGGTCACGGATAGAAAGCTGCAGGTCTGGTGTCAAGGAGAAACAACAGTGCCTGGGCCACCGCAAACACCTGGTCCCATAGACAAGGTACACTGCGACCTCAAGTCTGAGGGACCCTGAGACTGTCTGTCCTAGTGGTGTCCATTGACCATACTCCTCTGGCTGCTTGCTTGAAACAGCTGGGGAGGCATCATGATCCTGCTTGATTCCTCACTGCTAGTGCTCCATTCCAGCAGATTTCCCTCTGCTCCCTATATTCTACTTTTGGGGTGATGTGACCCAGCTTTCACATGGACGTATCATTCCTTCCCTGGCAGGGCTTGGCCTGGGATCTTCTCATTGCTCCTTCTAAAGGGAGTAACTGTAGTTAGGCCATGGGAGGAGCAAATCTGAGAAGCCTTCAAATCTAAGGATATACAGGGGATTTTTCTGAACTAGTTGTCCTGCTACTTTTCCTACTCTCAGAGCATCAGGACAGCATGAGTGCAGAAGCAGAGAGGCACAAGACACCAGTGGTCCCTCCTCCTTGCAGTGGCAGAAGTGCTGGGATGAGGGAAGTATTCAGGAGCAGTTCTGGTGAGATTTAAAGGGGAGAGAATATTTCACCACGTTATGGCCACAGTATCCTTACGAGCTGGACTTTCTTCCTTGCTCTGGTGGGCTCCAGCAGCATCCATGATTGCACACTTGCCTATGCAAGAACCAGGCCCATGTGCATTGTAAGCTGTCAGTACTAGACTTAGTGCATGCTAATGTACCAGGGAGCAGAGGGAATATGGGAAGGGCTGCAGCAAATGCAGGTCTCAGAGTGACCTCGTAAGAGACAGACTGCTGAGGAGAACAGCTGAACCGGTGCTCACCTCCCTTCTTTGCAACAGCTATATCAGCAGGATAGATTTCTGCATAAGGCAAATGAGTTACTCAAGCATGGCATGGCTTTCAAAACACATGACTTACCCTGTCTGGTCTTTCTGTTGGGCCCTGTTCTCTTTGCAGCTGTGTACAGGTGAATGTCTCAACAGTGGGAGAAACCTCAGAACATCTGAATGGCGCTCAGGGTGCTCTAATGTTTTCCAAGGCTATGAGTGAGACCAAAGAAAGCCTAACCCCAGGATTACAAAAATTAGAGAAAACAAAGGAATGGGAACATTGCTTATACAGCAGAAATGGATAAACTTTGTGCATATAGCAATGCTGAAATGCTGGGCAGCAGGAGGAGATGTAGCATGCTGAAGGAAGGCTGTTGCTTAGGCAGCATCCCCTTACCACATCCCTGGGGCTTATGGAAACTTCTTCTTGCATCTTTGTGCTACTGCCACTTCTGTTGTTTAACAAGCCCCAAACATATGCTGGGAGTGGAATTGCTGCTGTCAGCAGCCAGCATGACAGCTCTCGGAGCAGTCCAGAAGAGGGCAGGCGTTATCCCAGCTGTTATCCTAGTACAGTGTGCAGGAGAGCAGAGCACCGATGCGCTGGAAGGACCATATTTTGTCAGGACTTGTGATTCTGAGAACATCAAACTGCTTCATAAAATTGGGTTAGTTTCACCATAAATGCTGCCTGGGAAGGATTGGAGATGAAAGTAAGACTGCATCTGTTTTAGTGTTCTGGTTAGGTAAGTGCAGAGCACACTTGCCAGGTTTTCATTTGAAATTCTCTTTCACTCTCTGCATATTTTTCAGCTTAAATGCCCATAGAAATGAGCACAAATCAAAGCCATGGTGTTATTTCTGGAAATGCTCACATGATTCAAAGCCCTTTTTGCCAAAGTATATCTCACCTAAAAGCGACTGTGCAGCAGTAACAACTTCTTGACCATTTAGTGAGCATCAGTCAGAGCTGCACATTGTAACTTGTGTTACAGCTAAATTGTCTCAACTCACATGTCCTCGTGAAGTTCAGCACAAGAAGAAGAAATAATTTGGGGTTCCCTGGAAACAAGAGGAGTCCTAGTGGTGGTTTTTGGCCGCATTCCGGTAGAACTGGTCAAACTGACTCCAGTAACATAGAAACAGGTCTGTTCTGTTTAATCCTCCACTGCTTTAAGGGGCTGATCTTGCAGACAAGGTGGGATAACAACAAGAATAATTGTCCCTCCCCTACTCCTGCTTCTCACCCAGGATACAACCACTACTGTGTCTCCTCCTCTGCCATATATTTGGCACTCGAAGCTGGAGCTTAGATTGAAGATTTTTCCCCAACCTAGTTCTCCAGGACCAGTTGCAGTAGGTGTGAGATAACCTGCACTGGCTTCGTTTAGCTTGGTTTAAAAATCCATGCAAGAGTAGGATCCTGATAGCAGAGGATGTCACTAGGATGACAAGCCATGTACCTTAGGTGTGAAAGTTCATGGCTCTGTAGCACTGATGGATCAATGGGCATGTTCTACCTTTGCAACATGATGAACAGACCATAAGATGCAAAGGAGAGGTTGGAAGACCAGCTGACATCCACATAAGTTGATTCAGGACTTGGGGGCCATGAAGCCCAAGCTTTGGAAAGATTTCTGCAGATCTGTATGCAGATCTAATCACCCTGAGAGCCCAAGGAATAATCACTCTAACAGCTGTCTTTCTCACAATGCAAAACATTTTTAGGGGATTTATACACTGAACTGGTTAGCATACCTGGTTGAACTCTGAAACTTTCGCACTTAGTTTTTATTAATTTTGTCTTTGGAATAAGCCTTAGTATGTTCCACTTACATCCAGTGAGCGAGAGGAAAGCACTCCCTTGGTTAATTTAGCTTCCACAAATTCCCTGCTAGGGAAATATTGTGCAGCCTAGAAGATGAAATATCTTCTTTATATTTTGAAAGGTTAGAGATTAGATCTAGTTTTACTGTTATACTTTTATTAAAAGTCTTATTTACATTCTTTTCATTGATGCAATTACAGAATAGAAAGGAAGGCAAGGCAAGGCAAGGCAAGGCAAGGCAAGGCAGGAAGGCAAGGAAGGCAAGGAAGGCAGGAAGGAAGGAAGGCAGGAAAGGAAGGAAGGCAGGAAGGGAAGGAAGGCAGGAAGGCAGGAAGGCAGGAAGGCAGGAAGGCAGGAAGGCAGGAAGGCAGGAAGGCAGGAAGGCAGGAAGGCAGGAAGGCAGGAAGGAAGGAAGGAAGGAAGGAAGGAAGGAAGGAAGGAAGGAAGGAAGGAAGGAAGGAAGGAAATATCCCTTGGCCTGTAGCTCACACATATGTGAAAAGCAAGGGCTCTGTTTGCATTAACTGCAGATGGGCGGGGAGGAGCTGAATCAGGCAGGCAGCAAGTGGTGCCTGTCCTCCTCCATACACTGTGCTAAGTAAAAAGAACTAGCACAAGTTTTGACTGATTTTGCCAGAACTAGAGCAGAAAGGGAGCTGTCTCTGAGCAGAAGGTCTCTGCAACATTTTCCTCCTAGGAAATAACTTGGTTTTTATCCCAGATGTGAAGCTTGGAGAGATTTACAGGCTGGCTCAAGTCAATCCCCTCCAAGGCATCCGACATGAGAGATGCTCTGGCCCAGGCTAACTCATTGCAGAGCCTCATGGCCCTCACAGTCCCTTTATGTTTCCCTAGTGGCTTCATTTGAGGACATAGTCCCCAGCTCTTCACACTGATAATTTTAACATCCTTCTTGGGAGTTTTTGGGATGCTGCTTTCAGGTCCCTGTGTGACATGCTGGCAAGGAATGTTAACTGGAATGTTTTGGACTGCATGAAAACTCAGAAGTGAAGCTACAGGCTCCTTCTTTCCTTCCTCCCTCTCTCCTCTGCTTTTTTCTACATTCCAGCCTCTTTTTCCTCCCAGTACCATCTTCTCTTTTGCTGCCACCACCAGGAAGTGCCATAGAGTATGAAAACAAAAATTCACACTAAGAAGGCAGAGGTGGATATAGTGTTTCTGAAAAACTGGATGGGCTACATCTCCCCAGGCATCACCCGTAACTGCCCCTTGCATCTCTGCAGGAGGAACAGGGAGGGTAGCATCCCTGCCCCAGGGCCAGTGGTGGTCACGTTGTCTATGGCCAGATGTGCCCAGATCTCTAAAGAAAAGCAGCATGTGATGAACAGCACACACTGCTTAGGGCAGTTTAACTTTACTGAGACTAGAAAACAAAAGAAGAACACCACATTTAATTGACACTGTCAGAGAAATTTAGGTCGGCAGAATTGTAATTACCTACGCTGGACTTGGGCCAAGGCTCAGGGTTTAACACCCCTCCTGGTATGAATCTGATGAAACCTGAGTATGAAATCACAAAAGGAAAGCTTGTTCTCCTTTGTAGACTTTCAGAGGCATTTTCTACAACTTCGTTTCTCTGAAAAGGGGTCAAGATGTCTTCCCAGTCCTCATGTTTTTTAACAACAACAAAGAAGCCCTTTTCTGTCTTTGAGAGAAAGATCTAAGTTCTGAACAGCTTCAGAAACTTTCCAAAGCGTTTTGATGTTTCCTAAATAAAGTGGGAGGAAGAGGGAATCTTGGATTTAGGTGAGCTTTTCCTATCTTGCCAGCTTCAGTCTACCCAGTAGAGCAATTCATATTTCTCTGAGGGACATTCCTCTGCAAGTAGCAGCTTGAGGAGAAAAAGGATACCTTTCTAGAAGAAAAAGAAAAAAGGAAAAAACAAAACAACAACAACAAAACAAACAAAAAAGTAAGGATTCTTGCTAGCTGGTGAGATGCAGGAGACCTCTGTGGAACTTAGTGGAGCTTTGCTGGCTTTTTACAGCTGCCAAGATGCACTAATTGACCACAGAAAAGAGGAAAATTTAGCACGCCTCCCATGGTACCGCAGTTCAGTGTCAGGAGTATGATCATGGCTAAGGAGGAAGATATAAGAAGCAACATGTGTCCATGAGGGACATCCTGCAAGCAGACGCTGGGATGGGGCAGGACCTGGGAGCAGCAGGTAGGACTGAGCCTGGGTAGCATGTCCCACCTGCGGGTGCTGTACTCACTGGTGAGGCTGGTGTAGCTTCCTGAGGGACCTGCAGGGAGGATTTTTTTGTACCGGACATTTGCCACTGCTGAATGATCCTCTGTAGCCTGGAGTCACTCCTAAGCTCGGGGGAAAGGCTCTGCCTGACCTGTTAGTATATGCCATTTCTGACTGGAAAGACTCCAGATTTCATCGTTTGTACTTTAGAGTGCACTCATCTGAATGCATCTACCCTGCCAAATTAAGCTGAATCAGTTCTCTCGCTGATGCAACCAGGTGTGGTGTGAGCACACTCACCAGCACAGACCCGCTGATTAACCTTGGCTCAGCAACCTGTGAAAACCATCACACACACACACTCATTCCCAAGAGACACAACCCTAGCCTAAAACTGGCTAGAAATTAATTTTCTTGTGAGCAGGCTGGTGCAAGCACTGTGCTGTGACTCCAGCTGACATCCTGGAATGGACCAGCCATAGGGTTTGGGGGAAATAACCACCCTGATCCTCAAATGGCAGCATGCAGGCATCCTTCACATCTTTGCATTATTTCAGTCAGCCAGGCCCAAACTCTGTATCTATTAAGTGAAAAGTGGGTGTTTTGTGCTGTAGTTTTCAGAGATGTCCTAACTCTTATGACAAGACAGAACAAAGAAAAAATAAGTGAATAAATTAAGAAAATAAATTAAGAAAAGTAAATAAAGTAAGAAAATTAAGAAAGCATGACAAGCTCCAAACAGTAGCATATGTGGAGCACTGTGCTGATGTGGAGCTTTTTGCTACAAGAAATACATGTGTTAGATGTGTGCTGTCACAGAGTCCATACCACAGTAACCCCCCAGGGCTACTAGACAGAGAAATGCAGCTCCTGTTGGAGCAGCTACCTAAGGCTCAGACTGCGTGAAGCCAAAGGATGCGCAGGGCACTGTGCATTGCTGCTCTTCTTTCTTTTCTTTCTGTAAGAACCGCATCTGGCCACTGCCTAAACTCATCCTGGTCCAGGCCATGATGCTTTGCTGTGGCAATTCTGCCACCTCCATGGGTTTTGTGCTCGGGAGACGGACCAAGCACCTTTAGGAGCTCACAGGAGTTCAGGATGATGCTCCTGTGGCTGTGCTCCGTCGTGTCCTTGTGCCCATCTCTCTCCGTCTACGTTAATTGAAAGCCAGACTTCCAGGTAGCAAATGACTTCTGGGTGCTTACAACCTTAACATCACCTTAATTAAGTTCTTTGGATGGGAATTTCGTTAGGCTGCTAGTTCTTCTTAATGAGTCCAGACATGGGAATAGGGAGAGCAGGTCATTAGACACAATGTCCTGAGATAAATCTTCACTGCAGCTCAGGCAAGTGCACCTTTGCTTCTCAAACTTTAGCACTCTCCCTTCCCTGATCCAACAAACATGTCAGAGCACAGATATGATCAAAGTCTTATTCATCTGAAGGCCTGACCATCATTTTGGCCTCCCATCAGATGAATTAATAAAAGCTAAAACCTCTTTTGACAAATCCTTCTTTATCTGCAAAAATAAGAAACTATACTCGGACTGAGGGGAGACAAGAAGCTGCCCACTCCTCATATAAGTAACAAGCAAAAAAAAAAAAAAAAGAAGACAGTAAATGTTATAGTGTATATATTACTATATATTATATATTAGTATGTTAGTAAATGTTATAAAAAGTAAAAGCTCTTGCAGTAAATTTTAACTGTGATGTAATGATCAGCTGTGGGATGAGTTCCAGAGAAAAGATGCAGTCAGCTTGGTCTATGTGTTTCCTTTTTAATCTAGACGAGCAAATGAGAAACACCAACCCCTCAGGAATGTTACCAGACAAATTTCTCAAGGTCCAAACCAAAAGGTCTTTTCTAATTTTGTTAGCTCTGAGGTAATGATGATCTCTTTATTCTCTTTTTCCTCCAGCAAAACAAGCAAAAAAATAACTTTTAAAAGTTGTTCCATGAAGTCCCAGGATGCTTTTTCTCTCCTACTCTTTATCTTCAAGC
Source organism: Nothocercus julius (assembly GCA_013398735.1). NCBI lineage: Eukaryota > Metazoa > Chordata > Aves > Tinamiformes > Tinamidae > Nothocercus > Nothocercus julius. The sequence continues at coordinate 898,585 of VZSV01000170.1, read as the reverse complement.
CTCAGCCTCATACAAAAACTTTGTCTGTCTGCTTTTATTTCTGTATTTGTGTTTTAAGGAGAAGCATTAATTTTTCATGGATTCTCCAGGTAACAGGAGAGGTAATAAATTGATTCCTGAAATTCATTCACTCGAAGCTGTATGCCAGCAGCTTGGCCCGCAGCTGCAGTCCATCTGGGAATGGAAGAGTGGGATCCAGGATGCATGGAGAGTGGGAGCTGTGAGTGCACACGTGTGCACTTCCGCCCAGCTTTCTATTTAGCAGCAAAGATCACTGGTTAACCTCCACTACTGGACCAACAAATATATTTTTTGGTGGAGGGAAGAGCATGAAGCTGCCTCAAGCTCCTCAAGGACACTAGGCTGAGAGAAAGGCCCCTAGACCCTCTTTCCTTACAGCACCATCAGAGCTAACAAGATCTCTGGGGAAGCCTCAGCTGGGTCAGCCAGAGTAAGACCTCTTCCAAAAGAAGGCCACCTTTGCACTAGGCTCCTACAGCAAGAGACAAAACCGGGGGACAAACCCAGCAATTGAAGACTTGATGTTCTCCACAGATATGATGACCACATGTTGACATGTGTTCGTCCAGGACCAGATGATGAACCTCTACTGGAGTTGCATTAGATTATGACTGGATAAAATTTAGCCAAACGAGCCAAATGTGTTGCTGAGGACTCTTCTTCCTTGTGTCTTAGTCTCCTGAAAAAGTGTCCTGGAAGTTGCCACTGAGAGCTAGGATTCCTGCAAATATCAAGGAGTGCTCAGTGTGCCCTGTATTCCTTCCTCTCAGAAAAAAAAAAAAGGCAAACTTATTGAGACAGGCTAAAAAATAGCGCACTTGTAATAAAGAAAAAAGCATTGCTGGAATAATATGAGCACATCCAGTCTTAGCAGCTGGGAAACAGATCAGGAGAACTGAATGGCTCAGGGACAGCGAGGAGCCAAGAAAGCCCTTGCTGGGATCTGCATCCACCCTGCTTCCCTATGCTTGGTGGCCTGTCTTGGCCTGGATCTTACTCCCTGTACTCCCTGCCCATGTGATCAGAGCAAACTCCATATTGGTAATTAATTATCCCTTCTGATTATTATTTACTTATCAGCTCTTCATTAAAAAGTTCTCTTAGCGCTCACTTTGTTCTAAGATTATATCTGCGTGTTTGTTCCCCTGTTTATAGACGTGTGGTAATCCTAACCACTTCACTTAAGTGTTTAATGAAGGTATTTACTCTAAATTGTTTGCTGGGATTTTCTTCTGCAGTTGAGGGATAAGAAGAGGCCACAGCATGCTATTTCATTCCAACTATTTGTATTAATCGATATTTTTCCAAATGGAGAAGACCTAGCAGGCCCCACAGGTTATGTCATCAAGTTGGCGGCTCTCCTTGAAGGATAGAGGTTGCTTGATTTTGTTCCAAACACTGATGAGGATTCTTGGGGTACGGGTAACATACCCTCACATGCAGATACAGCAACAGCAGGGCACTTCGTGTCACACTGCCGTGGCACAACAGAGGTGTAAACGCATCATTATACGTCTCACGAGGCCTCCATAGGGTGAGGATGGAACTCCTTGGTGTTATCCCCCGGGGAGGACATACCTGGCACTGGGAAGCTTCTGAAGCTCATGATGCCAGCGTGCTGGAGGTGATGAGGCTGGAAGCGGCACTGCGTGGTGCACGTGCAGCTGTTGGCAGCTAGGGGACAGCTTTGTGCTGCTTGGCTCCCAAGAAAGCCCAGGGTGCCTGCCGCGCAGTCCCACGCAGGAGCAGACACCCATGGCAGGACAGCAGCTCCCTCCCAGGAGAACTGGAGCCCCTCTAACTCCTTCTCGCTTTTGGGGCTCTAAAATAAAGCTAAATCCTCCAGTCAGTCCTCCAGGCTGCAGAGCCCTCTTTGCAGCAGCGCTGGGGCTGCTACCCGCCGCGGGTACAGTGCAAGGAAACCTGCAATCTCACCTGCACCTGTCCGGGCTTGCCCGCAAGCTCAGTGCCATGGCCTGGCACGTCCTAACCAAGTGTCACAGATTCAGCCAAATGCCAAACCTTTCAGGGACCACTCACCAACCGAAAAAAAAAAAAAAAAAAA
>VZSV01000170.1:835589-888089 GCA_013398735.1 Nothocercus julius | reverse complement strand
AGAAGGACCATCTCAACCCACTGCAACATCTCATTGAAGCAGGTGACAAAGGTTTCACTCAGGGACAAGGAAAAGCCCTTTGCATCTGCTGGTGGCTCTTTGCTAACTCTTGCTGCAGGTGATATTCCTTCTGGAGTCTCCTGCCATGTCTGGCAGGTATCAGACGGGATGTGCATGGCTGGCTGGGGCTGGACCAAGCTTTCAGACCTCCGCAGCCAGGTGTCAGGGTCTGCCCCTGTGCCCTGCATGTGAGCTTGGACTAAACTCTGAGAATGATGCAAAGGGCCTCAGTGTTAATAGGTGACAATATCTGCCTGAGACCCTTGAGACCACAAGGCACATCCTTCTCTGTGATCTGGAGCCTGCAGCAGGACAGGGAGCAGGGACCTGTGGCCGCAGCCAGACTGGGGAATGGGGCTGCGGGCAGAGAGGGCCGCCCGGCTCTGCCAGGGGCAGCGGCCGCCACTGTCTGGGCCACCCAGAGCAGATCCGCATCCAGACCTGCACCCAGACCCACACCTGGACCCGTCACACATCACCTTGGCCTGGGACCCACACCCAGCCTGGAATTCGGGCATGCCCTGGACTGAGACCCAGGCATGGACTGGACCCAGACTCGGACTCAATCCCAGACCTGGACCCATTCCACCCATAACATCACCCCAGATGCAGCGCTGGCTCTGGTTCCACCCCCCAATCCCAGTTCTGGACTTCTCCTTCACCCCAGAGCATGCCTGGTGTCACCACACTTGTATGAGGCTCCTCTGGAGCTGCCCCAGCCCAATGCCTAATTCCTGTGGTATGCTCCTACATGGCAAAGGCAAAAGCTAAGGGCAGCTGGGCTCAGGTTCTGGCCAAGAAACAGAAAAATGGCATTTTTCTGTTGAAAACCTTATTCACTGGAACTAGCTCTGTGGGCTGGAGACGGTGTGTACTGCAAGATCGGCAGGTCCCTGTGAAGCAGCCAAGGTATTCCTGAATCCCTTCTTGCAAAGACTCTCCAATATTTGGTCCCTCTCCCTCACTCCTACCTTGTACTCCACACACTCTCTGTTTTTCCTCTCATGGCAGCAGCACCTTCCAGGTGCCTCGGACCTGCTCCAGGCTCAGCAGGAGAGCATGTACGGAATGGAAACCATGGGGAGGCTTTCCTGATCTTCTCTGCACAGCCCCCATGGATTCACTGGCCCCAAATAGGCAAACACCTCCTAAGGTGACCTTGCTGGTGGGATAACCTCTCCACATCGGAGCTCCACTGCCATCCACTGCCCTGAACCCATGCAAGGAGGTTTGCACAGTCTTTGAATGCATACAGAGGAATTCCAGCAGTGCTGAATAACCAACCTTCAGCAAATATTGGTTCTCTGCTTGCTAGAGCTTTCTAAGCCCCCAAATTCCACATAGTCACTTCCCAAATGAGAAACCCAAACCTTAAAAACAATAAAATGACATTAAAATACACTAACACTTACCCAGGAAAAAAAATCACGGTAAAGGTCATTTTTATTTAAAAGGCGCTAGCCAGGATTTTTTTTAGTTCTTAAAGGATCATTTAATAACGCACAGAAGAAATCCAGATCTGAAGAGGAAAGAAATGAACACACAAATGTTCCAGTGTGAATTCCATCAGCTGCACAGCATTTAACGTGCACTTTCCTTACTGGGGTAAGTGGCAGTGCTTGCCTAGATGCCACCAAATCGTCCCCTGGGACATCAGTCTCTCCTTCTGACTGGACTCAGCATCATGAATAACGCTGAAGAGGACAGAAGCTCTTCTCTGTGGTGAGGCCTGCACCTTCTGAGTGTCTCATGTCCATCTCATGCCCATTCCGCTTGTGTCTTACCCAGCCCAGACCTTGGAGACCATCAGACGCTTGGCAGGAGGCCATGGGATTCATACACTGTTGAAAGCCCATGAAACCATGGGCAAAGAGTGTCGTGGATGGGATGGAACAGAAGACAGGGAAGGGGAACATTATCAGCACTTACTCCTCAGCCATTTTTTTCAGGTACCCACAGCTCAGGGATGCTCTAGTAAAATAAACTGATCCCAGAAAGGCTCCTGGTGTTGCAGCTCGGCTACTCACTATCACTATGCTCTCAGGAGCACTGGTACATGTTTGGGCTACTGCTAGACACCCCTCCATGCAAGGTGAAGACTTACACAACCATGGGATATTCCCAAAAACCAATTTGGGTGTGGCCACTCAGATTTAGAGAAAAGGGAGTTGGAGAGCAGAGACATGGACCATTGTACATCTGCTGGCCTCAGTGCTGGGGAGTGGTGCTGACATATCCATCTCATAGCACAGATATAGCCCAAATGACCCGCTGCAGAGCTGTTAGTGAGCCTGTGGCAGAGGTGGGGGACAAACTAAGTCTTTCAGTTTACTTGCAGTATCTGCCTCCTGGCAAGTGCAACCAACCTGGGAGATCCCAGAACCCTTAGCTAGCAAAAGACTACACAGAATTAGAGCTTGTTCATCCAACACAGATGGAGTGGTCCAAGACATTGCTGTTTTTCACTCAACAACCCCTTCCTTGAGACATGTTAAGTGACATGGGGGCAACCCTCCAGCTTGCCTTCCTCTGGGTGCAAGGAGGAGACTGCTCCTAAAAGTCTAATTCTGGGCTGTCTCTGTTCCCTGGTCCTCCCTAGATAGCAGGGAGTTGCCCAAACACATCACCAACACCAGATTGTATGGATGGCTTCATGTCACATCCCTGTCACTCACAAAAATGTTTGTTAAGCACAGTTCCCATGTGCACCTTTATCTGCCTGAGATGCAGCATTTCCCTTTCACGAGTCACTGATATGTTTGTAGTTAAGCAGTAGGAGTCTTTTTAACAGGTTCTGTTTACTATCTAGACAGGAGATAAATCTCCCTTGCTTACCCAGGGACATTAGCATATCTAAAGATATCTGGGGGAATTCAGCTGCTCGTAAAGAGGAACAAAAAGCCTGGATGCCTGGCTCCTCCACAGAGACAGTACATGAATCAGAACACAGCCTCAGGAAGAGCTGAGATACCTGAGAGATGGCTGCCCAAAACACCTTCTTTCAATGAAAGCTGGAGCAAAGATGAAAGTTTTTGCGTGGGTGTTGGATCCCAGCCACTGGGCCGTGCAAGCATCCTCACAGCTAGATGGATGAAGCAGAAAGGCACTTCTGGGAACTGATCTGCAGTACAGGAAAATATAAGCACTCTTGTACTTTATCTCTGTGAATTGGTATCTGAATCACATTGCTTCCTTCCTAGGTTTTGGAACACAATAGACAGGCTCATTTTTTTTTCTTTTTTTTTTTTTTAAACTCTTTTTTCCTAAAATCTGTCTAGTGTTAAGGGTAATTTCCAGATCACTGGGACAATGGGTTTTGAGCACCATGGGCATGTTGATGCTGAGTCCTGCATGGGCTCCAGGAACAGGTTTGCTGCTCTGTAAAGCTGCGCAGGATGTCTTCAAAGATGGTGGTCCAGGGCTGGTGTCTTCTTCCCATGACAACTGTTAGCCAGAAGATCTGTGGGAGATGGAGAGCTTGCACACCACTCAGTAATGTCAGGAGAATCAAAATGCTGACACATGGGGTTTGATTCAATGATCCAAACGTGACTGGCACTGAGATTCCCTGGTTGCCCAAGACACATGTACAGGTCTGTCAGATATGAAAAGGGACCTGCAGGGGATTCCCACTATCCTGGAAGAGCAAGGGACCAAGAAGGAAACTCCACAGCATCATAGGTGCTTTACCCTGCCTTGTTTAAGTACTTGCTAACTGCCTGGGACCTTATGTTTTTATGTCATGCTTCTGACTTGGTCCACATCTCTGAAGATTTAGGTTCGCCGATTGCTGCTGTAGAGCTTGCGGAGTTTGCAAGGGTGATGCGTCATCAGTGTCGTATTCCCATTCCCTGCACCCTGGTGTTCACTTGCTTCCGCTCAGGTGCAGCCACTGTTTCCCTTGTTCCTCAAAACTGTAGGTAGCTTTCATCATCTTTTCACCCCTCTGCTTTGGGCTGGGAGTTCTGGAATTGGCAGGTGCTATGTTCCAGGCAGCTTTTACATCTTTTATCATTATTTTTAGAAAATTCTGTCTATGAGGAATAGTGATTAGGCTGCCCAAGAATATTAGAAATGGGCTAGGCCAGTAAACGCAATTACTGTTTGGATTCTTGGTTATAAATGGGAGATCTCTCTGCCTATTAGCAACACACAATGGATGAAGAAATATCATTTCCCCTCCACTTTTCATTTTAGGTTCAGCGTTTCTTCTCTATTAGTGAGCAGAGCGCTCAGCCCCTGAGCATGACTGGCTGACAAATGATCCATGCAGTCCTCTTGGCAGCATTTCCAACCCTCCTCCTGCTTCGCAGTGTGGAGCATCCCACTCAGGGCCCTATGGTAGATGCAAAGCCTGTGACACATGTGATGCTGCAGCAAAGCGGGTCTACCTGAGGCTCCTCTTGGCTTCAGGCTGCCTTTCTACGGGCTTTGCTGTGGGATAGCAGGCCAGGTGGGATGTCTCATTGTCCTAAGTGCTGAGCCAAGGGTAGCCTTGGTTCTTTGGGACCAGCATCTCTTGGTTGACACTTGTGTTGTAGCTGCTCTCTCCAAGCGAACAGGTGCCAGTGCTTGTTGTATTACAAGCCAGTCTGCAATGCATTGCTGTGCTCAATGGGAATAATTAAAGATGGACCAATAAAGCTGCCCTGTTCCCCAATACCTAATCCACTGCCTGGTTTGTCCTGCTGTGCCAGGCATGAGCCTCGTTTCTTTTTTTTACTGCTCTGGTTTTATTGATTTTCATTTTTATGACTGAAACAAGTGATATTCTGCTCTCCTGTAAGCAAGCAGCAACTGGCCTTTCTGCCACGGCCTCCATGGCACATCACTCATGATCGCTTCATGGCCATCCACTCACAGCAAAGTTGGTGTAAGGGTGGGATAAGGCAGGCTGTCCCAGGAGAGACCACACCTCAACACTCCATCGGATGCAACAGGGTGTTACCAAAGGAGAGATGAGGTTGTTAGTGGTCAGGAGAGGGGCTGCTGCAAGCAGTTGGTCATTTTGCCCTTCCCACTGTGCCCTGTGATTCTGGAGGTCCTTGCAGTGAAGTCCCTGACGTATTCTGGGGCAGTCTGGGATATCCCCAGGAAGAAGAGGGTAGGTGGTTAATGCAAGCTCAATGTGAAGCTGCCCGCAGGCCAGTATGTTACCGTCCCAGATACAGAAATGCAGGAGCTGGCACGCACCTCCTTTTCACACAGGGCTGGTGACACAGCTTGTATGTCACCATAGAAATCCACAGACCATAGAAATCACCATCAGGACCAAAGCCAGCACCAGGTAACAGGCTGTGCCATGGCAGTTTTCGAGGTCTGCACCGGTGGTGATGGGTACTGGGGGGCCTCCCTGACCATGGACACACTGTCCTACTGGCAGGAGAGCACTTGTTCTTGCTAAACCTACTTGTCCTGGGATGCCAGTGTGATACATGCTCTTAATAGATCATGCTGCCTCCTTTCAGGATGAGCCACTTGTGAGTCTTCCTTTTCCTAAAATAAAAAGTTTTATCCACCTCTATGTGTTACGTGTCAGCCACATTCACCTGCGAGTTCAGGCTGTTTTCCTTGTGGCTTCCTACATCCAATTGCTTGACTCTCTCTGACCTGGCTCCCTGAAAATTGGGATCTTTTCCCCTGGACCCTTCCAAGACAAATATACAATACCAAAGGCTGAGCAATTCCCTGGGACTTATCAGGGCATCCTGAAAGACTTCAGAGTGTTTCAGATCTCCTAGGGAGCTGAAACTTGCCCTCCATCCAAAGCAAACACGTGATTTCAGTTTCACTCAAGGCTGACCCCTACCCAGAAAAGCACATTGCATGTATTGAACTGGAAGCATGTAAGTATTATAGGAGAGACCAGTAACACCAGAACTATAAAAACTGCCAGTGCCTCCCATTACAAAACCCTGCTTTCCAGTGTTTAGTCCCCTGATGATCTTGAACCCTTTGGGCTTCAGTTTTCCATGCTGGGGTTCTGACACAAACTGAATCAATCATTCTGCAGTATTTCATCCAAGCAATGTAGCTATTTCTGAAACTGAGCTGAAGAGAAAAGGCCTCATTTTGTTAAATGAGCAACACTGAAAACTTACGCTTTGAATAATTCTAACCCTTCTGTTCTTTGCAGCAGGGGCTGAAAATTTCACAGAAAGCTGCAATGTTTTTTTCTTTCATTTCCTATGAAGAGAGAGCACTGACCTGGGTTTTCTCCAAGGGGTTGATGTTCTTATGCATTTGGACCCTTTCAGCCCCAGGGCAAATGGTCACATCAGATGGCTCTGAAAGGCGCCATCTCTGAAGGAAAACCAAAGAGGTGATTTACAAGCACGGCTTTGGGAGGGTAGAGACTTCCCAAGGTCTATGCAAGCTGCATGGTGGACATGGCTGGGCTTGGAGCTGTCTTTGGGTGAAATGGTCACTTACTGGCAGTGACTCATGTGTTTCCTAAATGCTCATTTTACCAAGGAACCATGTCTTCCTCATGGATATCTGGCTGGGTATTTGGCTGCTTTTCATAACCGGGAGCCTGGGGTAGGAAAACATAGTCCTTTCTGGTCCTGGGGAGACCTGCTTTCCTGCAGAGTATGGCCACTGTACAGGTAGAAGAGAGGCACAGTATATCCATATGCTACATCCCACTCTATATCTCAGGATCTTTTACCCTTTAAGGAGGTGTTCCTGGTCCTAGGGTAGGTCTCTAGCTAACATTGTGTGAATGAATTCTGTCTCAAAGGAGATCCTTGGCTGAAACAGTGTTTCTTCGTCCTCTTGTCAGATTGACATGCTCTCATATTATACCTTTTTCCACTGTTCCTCAGGGCTGGCATGTGAAATGATTAAGCAGTCTTTTATCTGACCATTCCCATGCTGTGGCTTTCTTCCTCCCTCCCTTTAACACACCTGTTAGCTAAAGCTTTAGCTAAAGGTTGCTGGAAACAACTGTTTATTTTCATTAGCGGTACTAGCCCCACTACCCATAATCCTTGGAGTGCTGCTTTTATCACTTCATGATGAGGGCTGTCAAATTTATTCCTTCAGGAGAAGAAAAATTATATTTTCAACTGCTTTTGATTTTTTTTTAAAGAGATACTCTCTGTTTTCTAAAAAACAATAAAAATAAATTAAAAAAAGTTTGCTTTTTGCCAAGCAATATAAATTACATCCAAGCAATATAAAAATATATGGCTGATTTCCAGCTAAATCACTAAACCCTGACAGTGTATAGTTTCCACTGGGTGGAGGAATGAAAAAGCTAACATATCCAAGGGCTAAAGCTCCCTACCTGGGGCAAATCAGCACAGTTCTGGTGAGAGGTATCACCTGTGCAAAGGTCTTAGGCAAAGAAAATGGCAGAAACTATGAAGGTCTCTCCTAGCAAAGCAGTGTTTCAGTATTTGTGGGGAAGACAAATAGGGAGGAGGAAGGGAGAGCAATAAGGGTAGGGAGGTGGGATAGTGAATCTGTTTGTGGCTGCTAGCCCAAAGCAGAGGAAGTGGTCCAGGGACTCCTTCTGCTCTGCCAGTTTGGAGCAGCATGGCTGGGAGAAAGGCTGAGCAGCACTGGGGCTGATGGTCCAACCTGCAGGAAAAGGAAGGGCAGCAGGGAATGGCCTTGGTGAGACTTCTCTGCTTGGAGTCCATGTGGCACCAGAGCATCCAAGGATTGGCAGGGGTCAGCAGCGCTGCTTTCCCTTTCTGCCTGCTTTCCCTTGTCTTCTTGCAGAGATATACAGGAACAAATCACAGACTTGCAATCCTTCACCCAGGAAAGGGAGGAAACATCACCAGGCAAACACACAGAAACATGCTGCACTCTGACAGCCACATGTGCATTGAAAGGCAGACAAGCCGGGACAGATACAGTAAGAACTTGGTTTGTTTCTGTTTGAAACAAGCTCAGCTGAGGCTCTGGGCTTCCGTATGTCTGTGCAAAGCCCAAGTTCATTTACATATGCATGAAAACCAAAGTGCCCCAGGTTAATGAAGCAGCAGCAGGGCAACGAGTTGTGGGAAGCTCCGGGGATGTCCATATCTCCAAGAGGCCATTAAAAGGCCCTCAACCCTGGTGATTACAAATAAGGATCTGTCAGGAGGCATTTGACTGTGACAAGGATGAGAGTTTTTGCCAGCACATGCATGGTCACAAAGTGGGCAAGAGAGGATTAGATCACAGTGGAGAGAGGCACTCGAAGTTCAAAAAGGGTTAAACAGGGTAGATTTAACAACGGACTTAAACTACAAGCTGCACAGGCAGCTGAGGAACCTCATGGAGAGGTTACTGATGGAAGACTGCTGGAGTTACAGGTGGGATGCGTGGCTCAGATGCCCAGGTGGAGCTCCTTAGCAGACCTTCCACATGTGCTTTCGCTACAACGTGTGTCAGAGCAAAAGACTTCAGCTTATCTACTCAGGCTTGACCATGACTTGGGACCAAGTGGCAATGATTAAGGGCAATTCACCTTCTGGACTCCTCCAGGTGTGTTTCTTGCTTCATCATGGGCATTTAAACCTTCAATTGGATTTAACCCCAGAATTGAGTTCTAGGGGGATTTCTGGAGGAAATCTTGTGAGAAATTGTGTCACACTGAATGTACTAACTGAGAGGAGCTATGCTCTATGCTGGGCAGCAAGTCCAAAGTGCAAAGCCAAATGTCCCAGGAGTAAAAGGAACATGGTAGTGAGGTGGAGCCCTGATCGGACAGGAGCTATGGGCTGTCCCAAGTGTTAAAACACCAGCTCACAATCAATTGCAAACAAAAACAAAAGAAAAAGATGTTCAGTGAGTCTGACCCTCTAGCATGAGGGACTTGTACTGGAGAACAGTTTGTTCCACTATCCTGGAGGAAACAAGGAAAACAAATCTTCTCCCATGGCTATTCTGCTTAACCTGTGTTTAGGAACAGTTGTCACTCAATCCTGTAAGGAACACGTTATCATTTACTGGCTGGCAGAGACGTGAGCTTTTGTTTATTGAAAATAAAAATATACACGCTAGTCAAAGTGTTCTGCAAAGGTGGCATAAGGGCAAGGCTGGGGAAGAGCAGTACGCTTCATCTCCCCTTGATAAATTACCTTTCATGGAGCTTCCAGCACCTTTCTCTTGCAACAACCACTTAATAACATAGAAACACTGCAGTTCTCTCATTACTGGGAAGAAGGAGAGACATTTCAAAGAATCACAATGTAGCTGCTTCTCCAAGGTTCACATCCTGGGCTGCTCCAGCACAAATTATTAAAAACATTTTTCAGGAAAGTCATGGCTTAGGCGACCTCCAGCGGCCCTCACTATAAACAAAACCTTAGATGCAGTGGGCAAAGGAGTGAAAGGAAGGAAAAAAAAAAAAAAAAAGGAAATTAGAAACATGGAAATGTAATAACTTTCCATTATGCAAATTTAATTTAATCAGAGATGAAGCTGGAGTGCAATAAAAACATACTTTCATTAAGTTTATGACTTTCAGACTCTATGATACCCCAGAAATGTCAATTATAAGGTTACCATAGTGATACATGGTTACAACTTTGAAGTGATCTGTTTCTTCACTAATAAGTGTACATTGAAGCCAGGCCAGGAGCTATTTTCCCAGCTCCTTAAACCAATATGAGCCTGCAGCTCAGATGGCAAATATTGTCACCAGCATAGATTACACCTGCTCTTTCAGCACTGTTCAGACAAGCCATGCCTGAGAACACCATGAGGGGAAAAGCCCTTGCCCATATAGGAGCTGGCAGAGGTGCATCTCCCTATCAGCAAGCTGCTCCTGAACTCCTGAAAAAGGGATGTGCCCTCAGGGCCCTGACGCCATGTGGGTTTCCACCTCTCAGCATCTTGCAGCATCTTGCTCAAATACCGTACCTCTAAAATGGGACCCTATGCCCTGTGCGTGCAGAAGTGCCATGCCAGTGAAGGGGAACGGGACAGGACCATGCTCCTGCTGCAGTGTTTTGCACTGTCTGCTTTGCTGCTTTTTCCATCTAAGTGTCTAAGACACTATTTAAAGGCAGATTTGTAATACTAAATGACTCTTATAACTCCTTAGTATTCAGAGTCCCATGGTTAGAATGCTGCCGGTTCTGGCAGTCATTTAGAAATCTTGCATTTGCTTTGGCCTAGAGTGTAGATCACAGCCAGGGAGAAAGGGAAAAGATCTCTGTTTACAGGGAAACACAGATGGTCTTTCTTAAACTCCTGCAAAACATAGCTTTTGTGCAGGCTTTAGAGGCATAACAGGGTCCCATCAAGTCCCTTTTCTGAAAGCACGAGCTTCTGCTTTCCTGTGGAAAGGTCTGTAATTAGGTGGCCCTCGGTGTAATGAGAAGAATTTAGCTACTGCACTTGCCCTGAAGTGAAACCCGCCTGGTAAGGATCATGGTAGAATATCATATCTCATTTTCTGTGTGCTGCCAGAGGGATGAAGTACATTGCAGCGTGCACTTCACCTCATGGTGCTCTGTGTTCATATCCTTATTCAATGCCCATCACCTCTGGAGAAGAAACTGTAAATTGAATAGTGATATGATTGCAAAAATCCCTCCTACAGAGAAAATTAAGATAAAACTGTATGTAAAGAACATGGCACAGCTGCTCATTGCAAACTATTGATAAATTCATTAAGTAAAATGGATCAGCAGAGTCTTAATCCAACAGTAAATCATTTTATCATCCTTTTAAATGTTTTAAATTGGTCATTTACAACAACTCTGCCTAGTTTACCTGCAACTTGTAATTCCCTCTGCACAAACATTTCCCTTATTAAAGATGACAACATAGGGAAATTCAGAATGATCTAAGCTTTCTTTCTTCGTAGTCCCTGATAAGGTGTGCATCTGCTGTGTGGTAATTAGATAATCTCTGTGCCAAAACCTTATTTTGGAGCAAGTCCCTGGTGAAACACTAAAGAGTGCAGCACACCTCTGCTTATATTCTTGTTCACAACACAGATGTTATGTTAAAAAAATACACACACACATATACGTACATATACACATACATATACACGTACATGTACATACACATATACATGAGAGAGATGAAAAAGAGATGCAAAAATAGTTAATATTTAATGTATATAGGCAGCAGAGCATGGGAAGTTCCTGTTGGATAGGTGCAAAGTGCAGATCCTAGGTAATAATCTGTTATCCTTGATTTGCAAGCAGTACGTGCAACTGCACCTGCCAGTGTCCAGTGCTGGGTAGTGACCCTGGGGATCTCACATTGCCATCTTAATTTGACATCAAGGGGGCATTTTCTGGAACTGTGACATTGATTGCCAATGGCCAGATTGCCAATGGGCAGACTCTCCTTGACTCTTTAGCTCACAGTGTTGTGTGATGACCTTTTAGTCTTCTCTCAAGATCTTCAGACTTTTCCAAAGCAGCTGAAGTAATTGAGGAAAATTACTCAATAGAAGTGGCTTTGCAATATTTAGATGAAACTTGGTGTCACTGTCAGGGAAGACATAAAAAGATGTTCATATTACAAAAGGTTGGCTTCTTTTAGTGTAAACTTTTCATTTTAGGAGTTAGTTAGTTATGGGATGGAATGATTAAAGGGTCTTTCAGTCTGTTAAATTTAAAGAAAATTAAAAGCCTAAGCATGAGTGGTATGCAGCGCCAGGCAGCTGGAGCTAAAGGCATGATGGTGTGCTGAGCATAATTACAATCACAACTTCCATGTGATTTTAGGACTAACACAGCTACAGAATGTGAATATAAGACACCAAAGTGCTTCCATATTTTTTTGATACACTGCTGTCTGGCTCCACTGCAGAGATGAGCTGGCAGCAGCTTCAGGAAGAAAGCAACTGGTTGGTGTATCTTTTCTTGGCATGGATTTATCTCTACCAGCGTTAACTTTTACTGTAACTACCCATCTTTGCCTTGATTGGCTCATTGGTATGTCAGCCAAACCAAAACATCATTTTGTGCTACAGAATTGCAGTTCTTTATAGACTTGGGACTGCTTGGTTAAAAGGCAGACTGTGCAGCTCTGCATTTAGTGACAAGTCTGCACATGCATGACATTCTACGCTCTGTATGGAAATTTCAGCTTCTGAGCTGGAATATGATTAAGGAGTCTAGCTCCAGACTTGAAGCTCAGGATCAATCTTTAAAGAGAAGTAATGGAGAAGCAATAATTTGATTTCCTGGCAACTAGGCCTCAATTCCTCCAGGTGGAAAGGTTAGGAAAGGATGCCTCTATTCTCATCTCATCCTTCCTAACATCAGAGAACAAACATTATCCTATTGCCTCTGACTCTCAGAGTGAACTTCGAGCTCCATAGCTTAAAGAGCACACTCTGGTGCTACCAAGTAGCCTTTGGAGAAGGACAACAGAGCAATCAGGTAGCACCAAGGATGGCTGATCTGTTTTTGCCTGGGAATCTCAACCATGAACATCTGCAGGTCTAAGGGATCTGAGGTAGGATAGCTCTTCCTGTGAAAACCTCCACACAGAAAAGTCCTCCCCTTCCTCCTGCCCCAGCATTTATCAGAAGGTCGGCTTGTGCACATAATTGTCTTCTCACATGCAACACTGTCCCGTTGACAAGCACTTGGAAATTATTGCTGGGACCCTGAAGTTCAATAGAGGCTGCAACATTTCCAAAGCACTTGCGAAGGCTGTGATTTTGTAGAAACACATACAGTAAGAAAGGCATTGTCTAGTGGATTAGGGCCTTGATATTTCTAATCATACCCTGCCTCAGCTTCTTTGAGTACTGAGAACCCTATTTACTGGCATTCAGTGGTTTCTCTGGGTGCTATTTCAGATGCAGAATAATTAGCAACATGCAGGAAAAGCAACAAAGCCCTGAATGGTATTTAGTGACAATTATTCCACCAAACCATTTCTTACTATTATAAATGGAGCTTATTAGCACTAAATTGTTTCCATAGGAAGCAGCATCAGCAATAAGAAGAATGGCTGCAGGCTCGATGGTGGTGCAGCAGTCAGCATGATGGAGCCCGCCCGTCTGCTCCTCACTGTAGGAATGCGCAGAGGGAGAAACGCCCACGCTTGCAAAGTCTCGATGGTCTGATCCTGCACAGCTCCCTGCTCCTGGCTGTGCACTCTGGGCTTGCTAAAGAGCTGCCAAGATCTTGCTGTCCATCCTCAATAAAGCAGGCGGTAGCTCTGGATATGATGCAGCCCCCAACACTGCCAGAGAACAGCCTGGAGCATGGGGAAGCAGTGGGTGGTAGAGACAAACAGGGAGCCTAAAGATCTTCCTCCAGTGTGCACAGCAACAAAAGGCGGAAGGTGCATCTGGCCCAAAATTTCCTTCAGCTCAGGCTTTGTGTGAACATGTTTCTTTTAAGGATGGCACACTGGTATGGACTCTTGGAGTGTGTTACTAAAATGAGGGAGATGGAAGCTGGAGAAGGCTACAACCATGCATCTCAGCTCGTTTTGTCCTTGAAAAGAGATAAGCTGTATCAGGTTTTCTCTAGAAATGGCACCAAGATCACAGAGTCTCATGTGAAAAATAGTCTGCCCTTCTCTCCAGCTTGACAGGTCCCTCCCAGGAGTGCCCCTCCAAAGTAGGGACTTTAAGTTATTCATCTGTTTCTTGTTTTTTTTCCCTCAGCTCTTAGAGAAGGTGACAGTCTGGTGGCTCCAACTCCTCCCTGCAGGATATCCTGTGCTGGAAGAGATGACTCCTGCTCTTACAGTTGTGTGTTCCCTTCCTCAGTTGGGAGGTATCTGAGTTGGCTGGACAAAACTCCCCAAATAGGACTGTCATGCTTAGGAAGTAATTAAGGCTCAGGTGTGCAGAGCCTGAGAAAACAAACCTGGCCTCAGCAACTCCCCCAGGCCCAGAGGCATTTTGCTTATGCTGGAGTTGCTCCTACCCTGCTTTACTGTCTGTGCAGGCAAAAGGCAGCTAGAAACCCAAGAGCATCTAAGAGATGGTTGAGATTTAAAGAGGCAGCCCACAGAAACAGCAGCAAAACTGTTACTTAACTAAATATGCAATGTATTAGTTGTAGTGAAGCATGACAGCTGGGAGATTTATGAGAGCATTCACTGCACACTTCCCTCCTGCTTTACAGACAATTTACTGGATGCTTTGGTTCATCTGCTGCCCAAAATTTGTGGGAGAATCCTTCTCCTTCTCCATAAAACACCTCGAACCATCTATAAAATGTAAACCCACACACCTGCAAGCCAGCCAGTTGTAGGACCAAGTGTGCATGGCAGAGGGAACATCCACAGATGGTAAAATAAGCACTGATTGCTCTAATGTGGGGAACCTGGGCTCTTTCAGAGGAAGAACATTCATTTCCTTTGCTGGAAATTTTATTTCCCTGATTTTTATCTTCAGGATATGATAACACCACCAAACACTGCAGAGAGCTTTAAGGCAAGGCAGCACACACTACTGGATGAATCATTCAGCTTGACTTTTGAAGGTTTGGGATCCTCTCCAGGATATTCCCTGTCTTACAGAGGATTTTTCTTGTCAACCCTTTAGTTCGCCTACTTCAGAACTTGGCTTGATAACTCCTGAGACACACATCAAGAATGTGGTCATTGATACTTTACTCTGATATATTCAGCAATTATAGGTATTCATGACTGATGAGTTCTAGACATTTCTCTAGCAGATCAGGACATGTAAGCAAGTCTCCCATGTTTGATGCTTCCTGAATCTGTTTGCCAGCAACAGCAGCTCACATCTAAGCAACATGCCAGAGCAAACTCCAACTGTTTCATCCATTACACATTAAGATTTGCCATTGCTTAAAGCTTTGCAGGTGGAGAAGAATAGAATTCTTTTGGAAAAGGCGGAGGGAGTTGGGTCAATTAGTAACAAGTCTATCGTAGGAAGGACAGAGAATAACTGTGTCTTCACTGTGCAGGGAGGGCACAGCGGGTGATGGAGGCTCCAGTGACAACTTAAAACGGCAGCCGCTGCACAGAGCACGGGCCATTGTGAGCGGCAAGGAAATTAATTAGAGCAAAAGATCAGCAGCGAAAGAGGCTCCTGGAGTAAATGTCACTTCCCAAGTAGGGCAGAGAGTTAACTTTGGACTAATTAAACATAGCTGCACTGCAGGAAGAGGGAACGGTGGCCAGATGCAACCTCTCCCTGCATTCTGGGCAGAGGCCACCAAAGGTTGACACAGTCTGAAATAGATATGAATTGCTCCCTCTCTTACAGAAAAAAAAAAAAAAAACACATAATTCAAAAGTAAGTTTACTGCCGACAAAGCACAGCAGAAAGAGCTATGCATCTGTCACACATGCTGTCTTTTTGTGGCTGTGCAGAGTTACTGTAAATAATGGCCGTAAGTACTGTAAGCAAGCTAATGTTTCCCTCATTCACAGATTATTTGTTATTACGCACAAAGAAAGTTGTATTAAAAGAGTATAAAGATGACTGCAAAGTCACCTCTCACAAGCAAGCGGAGCACAGTGTTATGTTAGACTGTGTGTTGCCTTAGATGTGTGGCCTGGCAAGGGTTTCTGCAGTATTTCAGATCACATTTTTCCCCAGGACCCTGCCTCATTCCAAATGCAGGAAGCTTTCCCAGGAGAAATCTGTGCAGAGAACTGCTTCCAAGCTCGCGCTGGCAAGGGTTGCACAGCACAGTCCATCTGTAAGAAGACACCCACTGCGATGGCTGCAAGGTTTCCCCTGGACAGATGGGAGGAGGCGCATTTCTTCCCTGTCTCGTTTTCAGCTGCCTTAACTGGGGTAACCTACAATCTGGGGCAAAGTGGAGGAAAAGCTGTCCCCTCCTGTCCTGTGGTATTGCCAGCAAGCTCATAACCTCCTCTGCCTCCCTTCTTCTGCCATCCGTGAGCAGAGCAGACCCTACTGGGGGGAGAAAGGGGGTACTGAAGGGCATGGGAAGGGGACTCAAGGGTGACAAGGCAATGTCCTCATGAAGGAGGGTGAAGTCCCACAGTGCCTAAAGAAAGTGAGCAAGCAGTAACTGGCCACAGGAAAGAGGCCAGTGATTTCTGCACAAGTCCATAGTGATAAGGCAGGTACAGAAAGTTAATTCAGCAGGCCCAGCCAGGAACAGGCATTCCTGTAGGATAGCCCAGACAAGGAAAAAAAAGAGCTTAAATGCAGCTCCCAAGCAAAAGAGTTAGAAAGCACCCTAAGAGGCTGTCTCAGTGCTTTTTCACACAGCTGTTTTCCCAACAGTCTAGCCCAAGGTTAAGCAGTTGCATCACAGCAGAGCTGACCTTGATCCCAGGCGAGAAATTCCCTGGAACGGGTGAAAAGTTGCATTCATTGCATTCGTAGCCCTGACAGACACATCTGTTGCAGCTCCAGACCTGGCTGCTCTGAGCTTGGTATTCAGCTCAGGGGGTGGGAATACTCTCGGGAGATGTTTAGGGAAGATCTGTCTTGTGGAGGTCCAGAACCAACATGATGGGGTTCTTGGGAGTCCCAGTTCATCTTGCCATCCCTCTTCTCCCATAACACACTTTCAGAAGATGTCTGAAATGCTCAGCAAGCAACATAGCTCAGCCCAGACCAGTGCTACTCGTACTATTGGTTCTGGAAAGGATGAAGAGAATTTCTCCAAGGTGCCAGAGAGATTCCAAGGACAAGAAGTTGTTGAATAGGGTGTGATGCATCCTATTGGCCATGAACAGCAGGGAAGCACGATCCAGATACTTGTGGATTTTGTTTATGTGGAACTGAAAGATGTTTTTAAGGTTCCAAAGTTTTTAATTTTGAGGACATTTTACCATTTTATGCCCAATAGCTAATGAAATTGTGTGTGCATGAGTATGCAAAGCAAACCAGCAACTTGATTTCATTATGCAGAACGTGCCCTGAACTATCTCGGGAATCATTAAAGCACATAGTTTTGCTGCAGGATAGAAGGACGGCATCCAATCCCTAACAAGCACTAGTGATGACTGAATCTCTTGATGGATTAAACTGATGAAAAATAAAATCTAGGCTCTACTGAGCTGGGGGAGGACAGCAAGGCGAACACTTAGTGCCTACTTCGGGGTGAAGAACGGACAGCAAAATTTTGTGCTACAATGTGAATGGACTAGTGCAAGCCTCCATGTACCTGTTCCTACAGGCTGGTGTGAAGGTGCTAATACAGGGACACCGATGGTGGATACCCAGGTGGGAAGAAATGTGCTGGAATACATCTTCTTCTACATAGAAGATCATCAGTGTCTAATCCTTCACGTAAGTCCTAAGTCATAGGGGTAGGATGGAACCAACTCATCTGGGGCCAATTCTGTCAGGTGCTTTCTAACCTAGTCCGGAGGTCTCCGGTGACAGGAGAGCAGCCACCATACCTGGGAATTTTTGACTCTTTGTTCAAACAGAGAAGGTGATTGTGAGTCCAGTTGGCAGTTGACAGCTGTAGGAATTATTGCCTTAAAAGATCAAAAGCTTGCCATATGGATGAGCACTCACTGACCAAAGATTAGAGATGACCCTGTCTCTTTGACTAGCCAGGAAGCAGGAAGGACTTACAGTTACCCCTGAGCATGCCCCAACCTCAGAAGCATTGCTGGATTCGGGGCCGAATGGGACTCAGAGCTGCTGACTCCAGTGTAGCCAGGAGATGGCAAATCCCTTAGCAGTCCGGAGTGAACCCTGGTGAGCAGGCTTGCAGAACAGTGCTCTCTTCCATGAACCTTGCCTCATCATATGTAGCAACCCGTGCCTTTCCACTATCTTAGTACCCAACGCCTCTGTGACAGAAAAGGACCCCACAAATTCTGCTGCCTTGTGGTCAGAGATCAGATCAAATGGGCTCTTAACTTCCTATCTCTAGATACTGATCTTTGCTACTCTCCTGTGGCCAAAACTCTGCCCCACACACAGTACCCAGAATGGAATCTTTGCCTCCTCTCAGTCATATAGTACAGCATCATGTGCATATCATTGAGTTCAGAAAGTGGAGTGCTGTGCATTGGCTCCAAAATATGCCTCAAGGTTATATTACATTGCTCTGTCTCCCCCAGAGCTCTTTGCAGCCCCATAAACATGCTCTGTGGGTGGGAGAAGATGATTATCGTATCAGAAAAGCTGCCTTGCCCAACAAAATGGAAATGTGATTTACGGTGATCCTCGCTAAAGTGTGGTGGTCATCCAGAAGAACCCACACACAGCATAAATTTGGTACTTTTCTTGCTAAAATGGACAAATGCCCCGTTAAGAACAAGAGCAGCTTCCCAGATAAATGAGATGAATGGAGTGTTGAACTGGCTCCAATGACTGCTAATTCAAGATTATCCCTGCTGAACCAGATCTTGTCTGCACTGAGTCAGAGTTGCTGTGGTTTGATTCTAACAGACTGTCCTCTGTGCCACAAAAAATCGCTGACTGCCCCGGAAGAAACCTTGCTTCATGCTATGCCCTAAACCTACACTTAATCAAAAAACAACTCTAAGCTGTTCACTAGATGTCTTGTTTTCAACAAGGTGTGACCTGCCCTTTCCAGTTCTTCCAAGATTTTTTGTATTCAGGTAGTCAGAAGTGTGATTTCTTGTTATTTCTTCATATTAAGTGTTTTTACTCATTTGTGTATTTGTCTGGGGTTTTTGGCTGTTTGTTTATTTATTTATTTTTTTATTTTTCCCCACTGTGGAAAGCTGAGCTGTTCAGCTTTGATTTCCAACCCTTTTCCTTTAGTGTTGGGAGGAAATGCACAAAGTTAAACTTGCTTTTCCTCCAGTGCATTACTTTGCATGTGGCTGTTTGAATTTCACATGCTACGTTATTGTGCAGTCATTAGTACAATGAGGTCCATCTACAGCTGCCTTCAGTCAATTTTCTTTTCTACTCCAATGAATAATGAAGTATCTGCAGAGTACAGCCCCTTATTATATAGTCCCTTCTCCAGATTAGTTATGAATATGCTGGAGTCCAAGTCACTGTACATAGCCCTGGGACTTCAATTATTCCAGAGCATTGCTTCCTCACTTAATGAGTTCTTCATCCAGGAAAGGGATTTCCTTCTATCCCAGTGCTTCTGTGAGGCAGCTTGTTAAAAGTTTGTTGAAAATCCTAGTCCTTATTTGAGTATTCATTGATTCCTCCAGAACCCTCCAGTGGATTTCTCATCATTGAAGTTCTTCTTCATCATATCATGCTTGGCTCTGCTAATTCTGCTAATTCTGTTTTTTATTATCATCTCCAC
This sequence comes from Nothocercus julius, assembly GCA_013398735.1. Lineage (NCBI taxonomy): Eukaryota > Metazoa > Chordata > Aves > Tinamiformes > Tinamidae > Nothocercus > Nothocercus julius. Next base: position 868,878 of record VZSV01000170.1, on the reverse strand, counting down.
TTATTGCCTACAATGGACATCAAGTTTACCAGCCCACACATATGCCCCATAAACATTAAAGAAATTACGTTGCATTTGTTACTGTCTTTTCCACTTGCAGCAAGGAAATTTATTGCAAGATGTGCCACACCATAGTTAGTAGATCACCAAGTCTTGGGGTAAATTCCTCCTGGCTTTGCTGCCCTGTTACTATTTATTATTATTGTTTTGTCCAAAAGCCACCTCTATTGGGCCTTCAGACTAAGACATTTTCCGCATTCCATCTGCTATCAAGAAAGGTAGGCACCTTCCTAAACATCTTCATTCAGCTTTTCTGCTGTAGCCTCCTCTTCCTAGCTTCTTTCCTTCCATGGTCCTCTACTGGTGCCATATTTTCTGTTTGGCTTTCTGTTCTTCATGAATTTTAAAGGGATTTATTAGCAGTTTGCGATGTCTTAGGGAGTTTCTCTTCAAAAAAAAATTGCTTCTGGCTATGCTATGGCCATGGCTATTCCTTCTGTTCTCTCTTTCTCTTTTTCCCGACAAAGCTTCCACACTCCTTAACATCTTGCTGTTTTTAGTCTACCTTTTAAGTGATGTATGAGCCTTCCAAGCACTGTTTTAAAATGGTTTTCATGTCACCAATGCCTATTTTTACCCTTGAGCTGTTTCTTTCAGTTTCTTTTAAACAAACTTCATTATTTTCAGATAGCTCCCTTCTTTGTAATACAGTGATAAAACCCTAGTGGAATTCATGGTCTTCTTTGCTCCTACTGAGTCCAACATACCTGGGACACATCAGACCTGCTGGATTTGCTGGGACAGTGACCTTGGTATGAGCAGTATATTCATTATGTTCTGCATGCTTCAAACTGAGTTATGCTCAGATGACATATAGAAACCAAACATGCTCATGAGATTTCCGTGCACTAAGCGCTCTTGGCATGGATATTCTCTAAGTGCGCAGGGAGACAAAATTGCCAGGGCTCCTTGGAAATGTGCTGCACAGATTTTTCTCAGGACACATGAGCCTACTGTTTTTAACAGGTTTGATACAACAAGTGGGAGCTACGTGGTGGAGGAACATGTGTGTTTGTGGAGGAATCATAGTCGGAAATGAGTCAGAAGCCCAGGTCTACACTAATGCCACTTTCAGTTAGGCATTTCTTATTAAATAATGACTTGTGAGCTTGAATCAAAAAATTCATGTAGGGTATTTTCTGTATCAGGCACTTGTACATGAATGCTCCTCTTCCTGCCTGGGATTATATGGATGTATTGCTGAAAACTGGTTTCCTGAAGTTAATATTATAGAATTTACTGAGACTTCAGGAGAGATTGTCTGCATTTGTACTAGTCAGATATTTGCCTCATTGGCAGAGCAGCCTAAGGACAAATATATTTGGCGTCTATAGAAGTGGCTGATATGTTGGATGCACACAGTGCTAAAATGCAGCCAATATCAAGAGATATGCAAGAAGGGCTGTACTGTAGGGAGTGTGTTGTAAAAAACAAAATACATTAAAAAAACACTCCGTCAACCCAGCAAAATGCTTTGCTGGAAACTGTTTTGTGTTTTTGTTTGTTTGTTTGTTTGTTTGTTTTCTTTTCCTGTGAAGGAAGATTTAATACCAGAGAGGCAATCAATGTGGGAAGTTCTGTTTCTAAATTACATCCTTCTTCATTTTATTTTCTAGATAAATCCCCAAATCTGCACTTTCGATCTGAAAATATCAAATCACAAGTTTGTAGGAGGCTTACTTATAACCATGCAAAAAGAAATGATGAGAATGGAGAGAAGAGTTTCATTGAAGTCCACCTCCCTAGCCAGGCTCTCTTTGGCTTGGGGAGAGGCTGTGCTGGAGAGTTTGAATTATGCATGGGGAATTATAAGTAAAAGCTGAGGTGGCCCAGAGATTTGTAGTCAGAGAAGAGGGAACAGGAGACATCCCTTGCCGAAAACATGTGTTTAACCCAAAGGGTCCAGCTGTAATGCATCTCATGTGGGTTTGAAGCCGGCAGGTACACTTGAGAACACAGATCAGCCCAAGGAATGCAGAACTTCTCTAGTCCACAGCTTCTTGTGCGAGTAAATTTTTCGGAGGTTGCTATAGCAATAGGAGAGGGGCCAGGGCGGTAGCAGACCCAAACTGTGGCAGTTGTCTCTCTGGTTCTGAACATGTAAAGCAGTGGCTGTGTACCATGATGAGTGGGCAGAAAACTCACCTTGAAACCCAAGTGACAGCTGAGCTTTTTGTTTAAAGCCTGTTCTGCTAAAAGAAAACATCATTCCTTGTTCTTCACAGGCATGTCTGCATTGCTGTCACAAAGTGAGCCTTGCTATGAAGCCCACCTTGAATCTGATTTCTTCCACGCGTTGCTCTTGAGATCACCTCTGAAGAGCAGTGGTTGTGAGTGAGAAGCTCTCTCAGAACTGAGATCCACAAGGTCTGTGCCGTGCTGGGAACAGCAGAGCAGGGTGTCCTGAAGGTCCCTCAGCACCCTCCCTGCAGCCTCTGCAGGGCCCCTCATAAGACCTGTATCTCCTAGCCCTATACAGATTTCTTGCATAATCTCCCAAAGGTCACTGGATACCTATAGTTAGGAATCTAATTTGAACATAACTCTCATGTAGTCAGATAATCTGCTAACATATAGATAACTGCATGAAAACATATAAATGTAGGAACAATCAAGAACAATGATGCATATTTTATAATTTACGAATGACTGTACTGAATATGTCAATCTAAATTATGCAGAACAATTAAAATGGCAGGAGACCATTTATGATAATGATTTTTTGTTCTTTATTAACAATTGCAACTATCTTTGAGTTAAAGAAGTGTGGCTCAGGGCCACATTTGTACAGCTCTGGCCAGGACCTAATGATGCCATGCAAAGATCTCACTGAGATCTTCCAAACTCACTATAGAGAATAACCTCTTACTTTGAATTTCACTGAAGTTCTTAGGTTTCCCCACCCATTCGATTTCATCCTCCCTTTTAATATGAGAGCTGGGATTAAAAAAAAAATAAGGTAGAAGTAGCAGTTACAGCAGTCTTGGGAATGGTGGCAGTTTTCTTCTGTCCAGGACAAGGAACAGGGCAAGGTGAATTGGCATTGCAAAGTCAGGGCAGGGTTAATCCTTTAGGACCCACTAAACAGCGCCACTTAGGTAACCTTGAAAATTAGAAATCTTTTGCCCAAACAGTTGGAGCCAGTATTTATCCACAGAATATTTTGGCTTTCAACTGAGGAGCATGTTTCTTTGGAAATGTGTTTTGTCAGACGTTCTCATGAGTTCTAATTGAAACTTCTTCCTTCATCAAGATACAAACATTTTCTTTTGACAGCATTGAAATACAAGGTATGGTTATATAAACTGTCATTTAAACAGAACACACCAAAAAAAAAAAAAAACCTCAAAATGGAATATTTTGTCAGTATTGAAATAAAATAAGAAAGTTTTTTCTCCTTTTTTTCCTGTCAAATGCCACAGGTAATGGAGATATTTGGCAATGGACAAATATTTTTTTTCAATGAAATGGTGATTCTATGATATAAACTGATTCTGCCAAAATTGTTGAGACTGTTAATGACATCAGAACAAGATGAGGGGGGAAGAAGAAATGTTTCTCCCAGCTTCGGGTATAATCCTGGTACCAGCACAAATTTCAAGGCCAAAAGAAAGTGGCATGATGGGCTAATATCTCCCATGTCCACGCAGTATGAGCTCTGGAGATGTCCATGTGTGTCCCCCCTCACTGCTGGCCAGGAGCCACTCTGTTTTTAGACATTAGTTCAGAAGAGGAATAGCAGCACAAGGGAATGAAATACTGAAGTAAGAGCTCAAAAAACACCCATGGAAGTTCCCCAAAGTATAGATAGTACAGATAGGTGTTAATTATATACTAACTTGCAAATCCTTCAGGGATGTAGGGAATGGCAGGAAATCGTGAGTGTATCAGGGCTGTCAAGGTTAGATGAGTGCAGGTGTAACTGCAGTCAGGTTGTATCTTGAGATTTCAGAGCTGGTGTCTTTATTATACTGCAGCAAGTTTTTCTAAAGATCAGCCCTGGATTTCAGCTCTTCCCACAGCAGTGGCCAGGAAAGCTTGGCAGCTTCTCAAGTTCACTTATGAATGAGAATTTAGGGTGGCAAGTGAGGCGGGGGGAAGGAGGACAGGAAAAAGGAAGAGATAAGTATGTTTGTGCCTAAAGCTTGCCTGCATCTTTCCAGGGAGCGACACTGATTTAGCCTTCAGGGAATGTATGAAGCCAGGGCCCAATTTCCAGCATCTATTCCAATGGAAAGAACACCTAAATGCATTCTGTCCTTCAGATGAGATGAGTGTCTCTGAGTGGACATGGGACCTTTTGAAAATCATAATCATCACAGAAACATAAAATCACAGTTCCACAGTACCTTCATTGCTCAGATGAATGTTTTCTGAGACAGGAAGCAAGGCAGTGCTGGAGCTATATTTCACTGCCAGATTTGTCAGAGGAACCCACCCAGGGCAGTAATCTGGCTCCACAAGAGCCATTACAGAAAGACACATGTTTTTTCTAGAACAGGGCATGCAGGGCTTGGCCTGTGCTTGGTGATGGTGAAGATGTTCCTCACAACGGAGTACAAAGGGCAAGTTGCTGTAGCTGTGCTGTGCAATGGGTCACTCAGGTCTCACTCCTCTTCACTGCCAAGAAAGCTGCTCTATGGCCCAGGTACAAATGCAATACATGCAGCAAGCGACTTCCTGGCACCAGCAAGAGCCAAGTGTCTTCTCATTGACACACCATGCTACACACAGATCAATAAAGCTAATCAAGAAGGATGCTTCCAGAGCCATTGAGCTGCCAGCCTTCCTGCCTGCTGTACACAAGAAGTGAAGAAGGCTCTGTGACAACAATTACATAAAAGTGTCTCTTTCCCTTCTGTGCTTTATTATGCATGGGAACTGTTGGCTGGCAGCAGCTCTTGATTTTCCCAGTCACCTTCAGGGATTCACATGCCGATGTAATAAGGACAGAGGAAAGTGGATGCTCATTGTCAGACACCATCTGGGTCCATTCACGGAGACAAGTTTCTGAAGTAGATGAGCCTTGCATTTGGTGTTTTTCTTTCATGTGCTGCCCAAGGAAAAATAATGGTAGTAGACGTAAAGCTAGAAATAGGAAGTCTAAAGAATCAGCAGTGTTCGAGGAATCTTTAGTGAAAAAAAAAAGAGTCAGCTGCGTGGGCTATCTATAAAGCTTGAATAGCTTTACTTGGTCACTCCTTGCTTTGCATCCAGTAGTTCAAGCTGCATCCCTGTCCCAGAACCAGAGAGGTCTTTAAAGGGGGTTACTGTGTGTTTCTATTTTCAGAGGGCTATATTAGAACAGGCAGAAAGCACCACAAGAAAAGTGTCACTAAATCTTCATCAATGACACTTTTTGCTGGTGAATTATGATAACATTTTTAAACCTTTATGATAGCCCTACCTGGAGCTATCACAAAGCAGTAAAGAAGCCATAAATGTGATAACAAAGGATTCCTTCCCGACATGCAGCCAGCCCGATTTTACAGCTACAATTCATGTTAAGTGTGCATTCATTAAATTATTCAGATATGATAATGTCTTCTCTTCATAATCCTTAATCACTATGCCAATATGATTCTGCTTACTCTGGCTAAAGAGTAGCTGAGGGAGAAATGCATTTTTGCAGGGCAGGGATTACTAACATTTTATAGTAATGGTAGATTAATTACTGATAGTTCATGATGGAGTGTGTATCAAAGTAAACATGGCTTCCACCTCCGCACCACAAGGACTCATCACAGTCTGCATTGTGACAGGAAGCACCTCAATATATTTTCTTGTGAGCCAAAGGGACTCATAATGTTACCCTCTGCATAGTTACAATATATAAAGCATTTGTAGAAAATAGAGAAGCAGCTTTAGTGCCAAAAATCATTGTGTAAAGAAAGACCTTTCATGGAAAATAATATGCTGCTCCAAGGGATACATATGTTTTCCCGGGCAGCGCATACAAAGCATCCAGAATGAACTGTGATATATATATTTTTTTCTGTTCTATCTGTTTTTTCCAGGTGCATTGAACAGTAGTGGGTTGACTGGGCAACAGGGAGCATGTGTTCCCATCACTGTGTGCTGTAAGCCACACAGCATAGTTGGATCTCAGGACTTGCAAGGATTGCTCTTTCGCCTCTCTCTTCTGCCTGGGGGTGTTGCATCAAATAATATGTCTGACAAGATCATGTGTGCTTCACCCCAATCACATGGTAACACTATCTTATCCACCATCAGTTAGGTGTGTCTCATCCTTTCCATGACTCTTATTATGGACATTAAGAATTTTGGCTGAATCCTTCCACAGCAGTATTCCTGGCAAGGAATCCTTGCCTTTGAAGGGTGACACTACCCCAATATATTAAAGCTTATCTCAGTCCAAGTTGTGAACTACTATGCTTTGACTACAACTTTCTGTCTTCATTTCGAGTTTGCATACTCCATTCCATTTTCTATTTTGAGCCGGGTATGTGAATATTGACAGATTGTTCCTTCAACATCCTCATGCACTTTTAATGTCAATATTCTGCTGAATGCCATCAGAAGCTTAGGCCTTTAAGATCCATCTCCTGAAGAAGAAGAAATCAGTGATGTGAAATGTGGGAACTCCCAAGAGTAATTTCATTGTTTACACTATGGCACTAGTCCAGGGAGTAGCCCTGATCCCAGAGTAGAGCAAAGTCACAGTTCCCTGTCCCACAAACCCATACATAAGCACTAGTGGCCAGTCCCCCAGAGGTGGGAGCCACTGAGGCTTGAAGCAAACTCTTCATACTGAAAACAGGTTTTTACAGAGGACTTGCACCTCAACCACCCTTGGAGTACCATCTCTGCAAAGTCTTCCTGTGCTTGCATGTTCAAAAATGAAAGTTCAAGCTCAATCTTAACATTAAATGTTAAGTCTAGCCTGGAACTTCCTATCTGTGATTTAGTCTGCATGCTATGTCATAGCTTTGAACATCCAATAACCCACTCCTCCTTAATTAGGTGCTTGCGTTTCCTATGTGGCCATGACAGAAAGTGCCTTAGGAGGCATCCAGAGGAGATTCTGTCTTCCTACATTGACAGGATGTGTCTCTGAAGCCCCTAGCCCCACTCGTAAGAAGAAGCCCCATCTTCAGTAAGAAGAAGATGTACTTCTGTTAGAAGAATAGAGTTACCTTTTTACTTGTTGAATTTTGTTACAGGTAGTGTGCAGTTTTGTACCCTTTGTGGCTAAAGTCTTAGCTCACAGGGAATTCCCATGCACAGTAGCTGTCAGCCCTTGACCAGAAATCTCAGGATCTAGTCCAGCAAGGACTTACAGAGATGACAGCTCCAAAGAATAAAACTTTCCTTTTCCACAAAAGGGCACGATGGAGCTCTCTCACCAGCAGGCAGAAATATGGCACGAATCAGCAGCTGGAAATCAGATCTTGGAAAATTTGGACCAGATCTAAGTTGTGCAAACATTAGTATGTCCCCTGGAAGAACACTCTAGTGCCCTTTCTCTGCTGTGCTTGCAAATAAATCCTTTCCTCTTTGAGACATCTTGTCTAGATGTCTGTGCTTCAATACCAGAAACCCTGTTAGAGCATATCACCAGGAATCCAGAGCTCTTTTTAGTTTCATGATAAATGGGAAAACCTTATGCTTCAGCTAAAAAAAAATGCCTTGCAGGAAATGCCTTCCTTAGGGCCTCATTACTCTCTGTGCTGATCGCCTGCAGGAACATCACTCACCTTTTAATGAAACCCAAAGGGAGGAACGTGTTCTGCTTGGGAGCAAATCACATGTGGTTTCCATCTGGCCTCGCAAGTGTGCTGCATGGTGCATTCACCAGCTGTATGGAGGAACCAGTTAATTATGAAGCCCCTTGGTGAGCATCAATTCTTTCTAGCATGGAATGAAGGGACCCACATTCCCCTGCCTACCAGAGGGTTGAGAGGGTGGTTCCACCTCAATTCCTCTTCAGGACTTGATGAAATAATATATATGTCATCTCTCTCTCTCTCTCTCTCTCTCTCTCTCTCTGTATATATACATATATATATGTGTATTTTTTCCTAGCAAGAAAATGTGAAGCCCTTTATACTCTTTTATACAAGATTTAAAACCCAGCTTCAGAGGTTGGCGATGCTTCTCATGTGAATGGCTAGCAGTAATGCACTTGTCAGAGAGGAGTAAGACAGTACTGTCAGCAAGGGTGTGTGTGAAAGAGCTTGCCCTGTGTGTGATTTCTGAGTAACCTGTCATTTGCTTGGCCAGGATCCATAAAGCCTCTTACAGAACCTGCTCAGAATTTTTTTGCCATTTATTTTTCTTTTCTCCTCAGCAGTTCCTCCCTTTTTCCATACCTGTTTTCATTTTTATGAAAAAGCTTTTCAGTTTTCTCTGGATGAAGGGGGTGAGGATTGGAATATTTCATTCTTCCAGTAACATTCTTTCATTTCTTTACTCAGACTGAAATGCTTTGCGTCATATCAACTCATAGTCCTGGAAAACAGCATTTCTCTTCTTGCTGTGCTGTGGGTACTCTTCCAATCAACCCCAAACGAGCAACCCCAGTCTCTGGTCTTTCTTCAGACTCTTTCCTTGTATCGCTAGTTTGGATGACTATGGCTATGACACATCAAGGTACAAAGCTGGCTGACCCTGCAGGTGGCAGCTAACACCTTAAGACATTTTCCATTTTTCTTGCAAGATTAAAGATTGCATCCAGCTCTGTTCCCAAATGCAAAGCCTTCTCTCTGCACCTGTCCGTACTACTGCTCCAAGCAGTGTGTGAATACCAGTGCTTCCAGTCTCTTGTCAAGCTGTTAGTTCATATTGGAAGTCGATTTGAAATCTAAACTTGGCCTGTCAAACAAGAACTTGAGATGCATGTAGTGGCTGGGGCGACCATGTCTGCATGTGGGACACTGATGCAACTTTCTGGAATAAACAAACTGGAACTTAGCATAACCACCGCATCCTCCTTTGCAAGATATCTGAGGCCTCCATGAGTGTTTGTCAGACTTGATTCACTGGTTTCAATTACCAGATGGAGGAAGGCTTTTTTTTTTTTTTTTTTTTTTTTTCTTTTCTGTTTGATTTAATGTCGCTTTGTCAGTAACTGATCTCAGCTGAATTATAATCACCCAGAAATGAGTGTGTCTAGACAGGGTTTTGCATAGTTTAAAAACATACTGCGACTTAATTTGGTGTTGGTTTATGCACGGACTCAAGATGAAGGACTTCTACAAACAGCTATTTCCATCAGAAGTGACACGGGCCAAACCACCTCAGGTTGCAAATCCTGGAGGGTGAGCACCTCACCCAAAGCCAGAAACTGGTCTGGACCTATGGCACCAGATATCACAAGTGGATAGATGGCACCAAGGTGGACAGATAACACTGAACTTTTTAGTCACAGAATCATAGAATGATTGAGGTTGAAAGGGACCTCTAAAGATTGTCTAGTCCAACCTCCCTGCTCAAGCAGGGACACCAGAGCATGTGGCACAGGGTTGCATCCAGGTGGGTTTGGAAGATCTCCAGAGAGGAGACTCCACAACCTCTCTGGGCAGCCTGCTCCAGGGCTCTGTCACCCTCACAGGAAAGAAGTTCTTCTGCATATAGAGATGGAACTTCCTGTGTTTCAATTTGCACCCATTACCCCTCGTCCTGTCACTGGCCACCACCAAGAAGAGTTTGGCCCCATCCTCCCTACACTCACCCCTCAGGTACTTATACATATTGATCAGATCTCCTCTCAATCTTCTCTTCTCCAGGCGAAACAGGCCCAGCTCACTTAGTTTTTCCTCATACAATAGATGCTCCAGTCCCTTAATCATATTTGTTGCCCTGTGCTGGGCCCTCTCTAGAAGCTCCACGTTCCTCCTGTACTGGGGAGCCCAGAACTGCACCCAGTACTCCAGGTGCGGCCTCACCAGAGCTGAGCAGAGGGGCTGGATCCCCTCCCTCGCCCTGCTGGCAACACTCCTCCTGATGCCAGCTTGGATCCCATTGGCCTTCTTGGCCACGAGGGCACGTTGCTGACTCATGGTTAACTTGTTGTCAACCAGAATTCCCAAATCTCTTTCGGCAGAGCTGCTTTCCAGCATGTCAACCCCTAATCTGTACTGGTTATTCCTCCCCAGGTGCAGGACCCTGCCCTTGTTCTTGTTGAACCTCATGAGTTTCCTCTCTGCCCAACTCTCCAACCTGTCTAGGTCCCCCTGAATGGCAGCACAGCCCTCTGGTGTGTCACTCACATTAAATGGGGGATTCTATAATGAACAGCAAAAATGCCTCTCCCAAGAATGCAGCTGCTCAGCCACTGATGTAACATGAGAATATTTTCCCATTGCTCTTGGAGGACACTGGCCTTTACACTAGGCTATGGTGACACTTCTCCAAGGACGACACAGACCCTTGCTTTCTTTCTGCCTAAACCTTAGATGGGAAGGGAGGAGACAGGGCCTAGCAAGCAAGGAAATAAATAACATACACATTTAATAGAGTATAATCAAACTCATCTGCTAGTGGAGCATGCTAATTAGCCTAATGAAATTTCTTGGAATGAGAAGATATTACTTATTTCATTAACTGCATGACAATTGTGCTCCTAAATGAATCAAGAAATAAATCTAAGAATTAAGACATAAAAAAAAAATAATAAAATAACTACTGCTATAAAAGTGTTTTAACCCAGGAAATTAGGTTAGGTTTAATATCCAGTAATACTTTATGAAAGAATATCTCTTCAAGACAAGCTGTGAAGAGCATCTCTCCCCTCTTTCCCAGCGCCCAAACACAAAGGATTTTTACAGTATCATCTGGAAGCTGGATTGTGAATTGAACGTGGACCTGTAAAGGAGTCAGCATGAGATACAGCCCCCAATGGTCCCCTGGACCCTGCGGATGAGAACCAGGAGGGAGTGGAAGAAGGTAGAGTTGGGAGATGGCAACACTCATCTGCAATAAGGTGTCTGTCCTGAGCTAGTGTCCATCACCAGCACCAGGTTCCTCATCAGCAGAGTGAGGGATGTGAGCAAAAGTCCTAGGACTTGGCTAGTGTCAGGGTTGTTTCAATAGATTCAGTGCTCTATGGCCTTGTGTCTTGTGTCATGCAATTCTCCCGTGATGCTGGTGGACCCCTCATGGTTCAGACACCTCCTCTCATAGAGCATAGGTGATATAGATGCAAATGGTCCAGTTTGTTTTGACACCAGGGAGCAGCAAGAGTTGCAAGATTTGGAATTCAGCTAGTAGGCTAGTAGGATTCAGTGAATAATAGGAAAATTACACTGTGAATAATGGGCATATTGGATGAATAATCTTTTGGCAAATATTATCTGATCTGCTTGAGCTGTCAGCAAGGGACACGTGCTGCCTGCACGTTCTGTGGGAAGGCGCTGGGTAGTCTGAAGCTTCAAATTTAAGCTTTGTTAAACAAAACCAAACAAAAGCCATATGGTTCATGAATAGAAAAGGTTTTCATCCTGTTAAAAAAATGCAAACATGTAATCAACGGTTATGTTGAGCTGCCGGGTAAGGAAGGAAGTTAAAATGAAATGGAATGATCTTATTTCCCTTTGTGATGTGAGTGAAAAGAAAAATGCTAACAATTGGCTCCTATCCTGCATATTAATACATCAGCAAGTGCAGAGATATGGTCACCTTAGCAGAACTCATTGTCTCCATCCACTTTCAAAAAGGGAGCCGTCACTAGAAGTCCCCAGAGCATTTCTGTACTGTCTCAAACGTGGCTAAGAGCACTAATGGGAACAGACATAGCCTGCAGGAGTTCACCCCACATTGCACATGCTTTGAAGGGAGCTTTGAGCATCTCATAAACTAGCTCCCAAACTGCCCAAATGATAGGGCAATGTTTGAAGCCGAGAGCCCATTTGACTCTGGTCTGTTCCAAGCTTATTTCTAAGATAGCAGGTCATTGCACACACACAAGGTTGCATCCAGGCAAGCTGAAAGCATCTCTCCTTCTCCGTACTTTTCTGCTTCATGCTCTGAGACACACATAGTAAACCACAGTGTGTCAGGTCCCATTTCTCAGACTGCATCTTCAGCTTCTGAGCTGGAGATTACAGAAGTAAGGAGCAGAGGTTTCCCAGCAGTCTCCAAAGTTGCAGGTGATAGGCTGGTATCAGGGTCCAGAATAAAATATGAGTCTTTCCTTCCCTTGTTCATTTGCGCACAGATAATTACCTTCTTTAGTATTTCTTTAATTGTATTGGTGGCCAAGAAGCCTGCCCAGGAAATAAGTGGACACCTTATCCACGGGACATAAAATACAAGGAATAATATGGTCATAACTTTGCAACTGTGCAGCTGTGCAGTGTGTGTGTGTAGAGTGCAGGAGGAGGAAGAGAGGGTCACAGCAAGGATGAGAAGACATGGGAGAGGTAAGAACATGGCCTGGCATCTGACCTGTACGTGGCAGGACAGTTCAAGATGTGTAAAGACTTCTGTGCCCAGGGCTGATTACCAATAGCTCCTACCATTTCTGTTGAGCCTGTCTTCAAGGATGTTTTCAATTTCTCTCCTGTGCATTGTCTTTCTTAAATGATAGTGATGAGTTTCACCCTGCACTGCATTTTCAATAAACTGCTCTGGGAAATAAACACTTTGAAAATGATAGTCAGCAGCTGAAGTGTTTCTTTAGTCCCCTGGGGACCTTGTTTATTTAATAAATTTGTATTTTTTTCTGAAGAGCACAGCCCATTGTAAGAGTAATCTTAAAGGGGTGGGGAAAAGTCTGTGAACAGAACTGATTAAGTATTAGAAAATAAAACGCATTCTGAAGCACATATGACAGAGCCACCTGATGAAAAATTCACAAAGGAATTTTAATTAAAATTGATTACAACAGGCAAAAATAAACATCTAAAAAGTCAAGATTAAATCCTTCAGTCAGTACGGACCTTCACACCAATAGAGTAGTCTTTTTCCTTTCAGACATAAACACCATCCCTTCTTGGAAGGGCCTCTTTATATATGCAGACAAAATAAAAAAGGACTAATACAGCAGATTTCACTCTCAAATGTAATAAATGCACTCCCTTCATTGGTATCTCTTCATGTGCCTGGCTTCCCAACTCCATGACAGCAAAACATTTGTTTGATTGAATCAGTTCACCGAACACCAGTGTCCTGGGTATCTTCCATCATGTTCATCTTTCACAATGCCACACACAGGAGCACAGAAAGTGTTTGCTCCACTTGCATCCAAAGTGTTTTGGATAGTTGGATACAGTTTTGGATAGTTTCACTTTGGTCTTCATCTGACCTTTCCCTTACTGAATGTCCCCTCCACTGCCATCTTGCAATGTGAGTAATTCAATTTTCTTTTGGCGATAAATATTCTGCTTACCCAGGCAAACAATAGCAAATAAGTGTGGCTCCAAGTTGGAGCACAACTGAAATGTCTTATTGATAGTAATGCTTACAAGAGAGACCCAAGTTCTGCTTTATCCCAGCAGATAACCCATCTCACAAAGCAGTTTTGCATCTGGTCCTGGGTGAAATATTTCTGCAAACTTGCTGTCCTGTTTCCTCAGCATTTGCATGCACTGAGGACCCTGTGCTCTCCAGGTCAGAACTTTACCACCATAAATTTTAATGTTCTTTGAAGTTCTGATTTCAGGAAAGTTTGGAGGGCTGTCTAGCCTTTTGCAGTAAACATCAGCACGCAGACCAAAGTGGAGCCTTGTGGACTTTAATGGACTGTGAGAGCTTCTCCTTCCACTCTGCTGCTTCTACTGCCATCCTCTGGTAGCAGCTTTTCCAGTAGGCATAGAGAAACAAGCTGCAGAAGAACAAGTGGGAGATTCAAACCTTTACACACTAATTGATTTTTTCCTAACCTCCTTACTAGCAGAACTTCAGGGGCTGAGCACCTTCTCACCAGCAGGACAGATGGAGAGGACCGCTGTAGCATAATTCCCATGAGTTTCTTCAGCTAGAGGACCTGTCACTCACCATCTTCGGTGAAGGGAAGTGTCTACTAGATGGACAGTCTCCTTTAACATTTCCATTCAAATGCAGTTAAAAGAAAATTTAAAAGCTCAGAGGGGCTAAATTAGAGAGCATCTGGATGGACCTACATGGTCAACATGCCAAAGCTCCATCTGATTTAGAGAAGGCTGAATTTTTCATTTTTAAGTAAATAGCAAGGATTTAATTGCAGGTCTCTGCAAAATAGGATATCATTTAGAGATGAAGTAGTAATTCTGATGCCAAATGCATTTCAGTTCCATATTGTGGGATTAGTAAATGATAACAAGGCTGGTACTGAATTCATCTAGTCACACTAAGGTAAATCCGGTGTGACTCTGCCAAGAATCACCATCCTCTAAGTGTAGGAGCCAGGCAGACTCCACCACAGCCTTTTTTTTTTTTTTTTTTTTTTTCAAAAAAATTTTTTAAAAAAAGCTTTTCCCAAGTTAAGCACAGTGCAAGGATTTTTGATCATTCTGGATACTTTGAAACATCCAGGATTCACAGAAGCAGCCTGGGCACTAAAAGACCTGAGGAGATTTTTGCTATTGGTGTCACTGAAAGCAGACCTGGTTCCCAAATCAGAGGATCATCAAATAATTGACTAAAAGCAATTTCAGAAGATCTCTGATTTGATTTCCTGATTAAAGCAAGATCAGATCTGGGGCAGAGAAGGTTGCTCAGGATTCGATCTAGTCTGATCCTGAAAACCTCTAATGTACAAACTCTATGGGCAACCTATTCCACTGCTTTAATGTCCTCAGGGTAAAAATGGTTTTACTTCTATCCAGTCTGTACATTTTTTGCTTCATCTTTTGTCTCCTGTTTCTCATCCACCCACCATGCACACTGTGGAGAGGCTGCCTTTGTCTTCCTGATGCACTGTCCCAAGCACTATCTGCCATATCCAGAAGAGAATTTCGGAGTTTGATGAAGGTAAGGAAAGGTTTCAGTGGGCATAGTTTCTAAGACCTGGGAGCCCCAAACCTTTCTGTAGTCTGATGGTGGTCTGGAGGTGCTTTGATGAAGATGGAGGGTAAGGACTTGGGAGGTATGAGACACTGTCACTGTTGTTTCTGTTTTCAAAGGGAGAGGAAGAGTAAGGCTGGTTTCCCTGTGGCTCTGACTTGTCTATGAGCAAGGCAGACTGTATCTCTCTGAACAATCCTGACAGTGCAGGAAAAAAAGACTCCTGACAAGCATATAATCCAATTAGTTTCTCACTTTCACAGCAGTTCAATTCTAGCTCGTGAAATGGCATGTCATTTATCCATCACTCCAAGAGACTCCAGAATCCAATTACCTTCCTTAAAGTCAGAATTTAGTCAATAGCAACAAGACCCTCTAGAGATGTCACTCTGGGCTTCCAGTTCTCCTCTCCCAGATAATCTACGAAGTTCTCTAACAGGTTGCAGCCCTGAAAAAAATCAGTTATTTTCTTCCTCCTTGATAGAGTCCATGCATAGCCCCAAGACACACACAGGCAGACCCCACAGAAGGCTACGACAGGTCAGGACAGGACAGCAGATCTCCAAAAATATCCTCAACTCAAGCAGACCTGACTTTTTGGAGTGTTTTTTTGTTTTGTTTTGTTTTGTCTTGTTTTTTAGAATGACTAATTTATTTGATGAATTTCACCTTTCTTTCCTGTTTACTAATTGCCTTCAAACAGATTGCAAAAATACCATAGTTCTTCAAGAACTAATTCTGCAAAAGCAAAATACTAGAGGTCCAGATGCTTCCCAAAGGGACTTCATCTGTTCTCCAATGGTAGAAGCCAAGCACATTGCATGGGAGGGAAATCTGGAGCAGGCACAGAGGTCCAGGATGGCAAAAAAATAGGAAGTCCATGTGGATGCATGCACCAGTGTATACCTGAGAACACTCTAAAACCAGGCTTCTCCATGAATCCAAGCCTCTTCCTTATTTCTCTGGAGACTCACGAATGCTGCCTAAGTAGCCCCAGCATTCACCCTTGCCTGCTTCACTCATCCTGCCAACGATGGGTCATCCTACCGCAGAGGAGCAGCATATATTTATGTTACCTGAAGCATACTCTTCAAAGTGGAAACAGGCTGATCAGGGGCCAAAATGGTAAGTAAAAGCAAACACAAAGTTCTGTCCTTGACTGAGTGTTGCTAGAGCCAAGCAGATTTTGATACTGCAGCTGTAACTGCTTCACTGCTGAGACAAGAACATGATTTTTACTGGGATCAAATTTCAGATATACAACTGTGCCCCTCCTTCCTCTCTTTGGCTTTGAATTTGTTTAGTGAAAAATATCTGGTGACTCAAGGAAACTCTTGTCTCTTTACCACCCACTGAGCAGCACTCAGTGCCATGCCCTGGGTGTGTTTATCATATTAACTAGTGCATTTCTGCTCACTTATGGCAATAACGAATCTCAGGGGTGTGAAGATTAGGAGGGACCTAGTCATTCAAGAACAAGAACTTGAAAGTGTTTAATGGCTTTATAGCTTCTTTTCAAATGGGATTATTTCCTTCTTTCTTTAGACATTTTCTGCTCTGCCATTGCACTAAAACAACTTGACAGCATTCTCAAGCCCCATAGAAACAACAGCCTATAAATCCAATTTATAAATTGTAAGCGAAGGCACAAGCCAGATTTGTGTCACGACTCAGCTCAGATGTGAACTCAGTCCCTTATGCATCATGTTATTTCACCATGGCCTTTTTGTGCAAAACTTCAGAAGCCTCTGGACAGCCTGCTGTGATCTACACAGTTTCATCCTCACCAGCATGAAGGTTCTGGGTCTTTAGGGCTCTGCTTACATGCTGTGTGGTTGTGGTGGAAGCTTCTGACCCATCTGACACAGCAACTCCTACAGCTATTGGAAAATGCTCTCTGTGGGGAGTCCTAGCCATACTGAGCAATTGTACACTATGACTGGCGACAAAGGCACCTTCTCTGCACATTATTGTTTTTGTATAACAATTTTAGCTTTTTTCTGTTTTTATTAGATAATTTGGACTATTACACAACTAAAACTTTAAATAGATTAACAATAAATTATTTCTTCCATGTGTAAGGTACATTTTCTTTTGCTCAAAATGACATTTTGAATATAACTGTGATTTAATAGCTTTCCTGCTAATGATGAAGGAATCATATCAGGAGGCTCTTTGAAGTCAGAATTTCAGGTTTCAGAATAAATCTGCTGAGCTGGTAGGTTGTGCACTGGGAATACTCCCCAGTTTGCAGCTTGCCAGGTGAAGTGGATGAGATCTTGACAAGGTCAATGAGCCTAAAGATGAAAGGCAGAAACTGAAAAGCAATTTCTAATGATAGGACCTAGTCAAGCCCAGAGTATTTAGTGTTTCCAATGAGAGAAAAGGGCAGGCATCTGCAGTGTGTGGGATCTGTCCAGCCTGCAGGAAGGCCAGCCCCCCTTGTTTTTAGAAAGCCTTTAAGGTGATAGGGATGAAGAAGGCGACTTGTGTTCAAGTATTTGCTTTGCTGTGATTGTCCTGGACAACTTTCACCTGTTATCTCTGGTTCTTTTCTGTACAATAGATAAAATGGCCATGTCCCCCTTCTGCTGGTGCAGAACAGACTGATCAGTACTGTCAAAGGGTTGGAAATGCAGGGGAATATCAGGGCCAGAGACACAAGGATGTGGGTATGCGTGCATGTGAGAGGGGTGGGCAACAGGGACAGGGTTGCATACTGATTCAGCAAAAGATATCCATCACTTAAAGTCAATTTAATGGCAGAAAAGAGTATATGCGGGGTTACTGAGAAGAAGTAAGACAAAAATCTTCTGTTTGGCTACACAGGAAACCTGGCCAGATCATGGGTAGACCTTGTGTTTTACTCTCTAGTGCTCTGTGCACGCAGAGCAGAGGAGAGGCACTCCAGGAGGAGCTCTCTTTGCTTTGTGAGTGGGACCTGTGAATAGGTTTGGGTCACTGCAAAGTTGAGCTGTCAAATTCTGTTAGCTGAAGATGAGGTCTTCAGTCTGTGTTCAGCTCTTGGGTGGCTGCTGAACAGGCAGATCTGAGGGATGCTGCAGGACTTCATGATGGCTGCATGGCATAATGTTGCACAGCAAGCCTAGCCTTTGCATATGTTTGAGAGTCACTGGGAAAATACTTCAGTGCCATTGCATATTGTCACAGGCTTCCTTGGATTCCTTGCATTTCCAGCATGCCTAGAGCCAGGCAGGTTAAACAAGCAGAAAAACTTGGCACCATATATTTCATTCTGCCCTAGTTTGCACATTATGAAGCCATTTCTGCCTCTGCTGCATCAGTGGAAAATATTTCTGTTTGCCCGAGATAGTAACTAGGGCATGGGCTGCACACAGAGGGAAGCTGCATCTGCAGGACAACTGGACATAACACTTCCTCTCTCTTATGTTATTTATTTCGGAAAAGCTCACATGAGCATGGGCTACAAGTCTTTTAATGTTCCTTCCAGTCTGAAATATTTTTCATTAATAACATATCCTCTGATCCTAACTACAGGAACAGGCATGTTTCAAGCTGTATCTACCAAACAACCTATGAAAATGGTCACTCCAACTACAGTCTGAAGGGTTAGAGAAGTGTTGGCCCAAGTTCCAGGAACAAACTACTCCTCAGTCCATTATAGGTTGCTTGGGACTTGGGAGGGGAGTAGGAATAATTCTTAGTGCGTAACCTGTGCAATATTGGTCCTTGTAGTGTGTTACAGAAAAATCTGGTCATATTTGCATTTCTTGAAGTACTCTGCATTTACTTGGCTTGCAGTTCCCAGTTTTTTTCAGGGTGAGTTGCATTTTTGTAGTTTCTTCTGAAACTGACCTGAAGAAGCTTTCCTTTGCTGCTGTCTATTACTCCTAGAGATCTCTGAATGACAATGAAGTCCAAAGGACAACCACTGCCTTCTCCCATGAGAAGAGGAAGGATACAAGGAGACGGACCCAGCCTAGCCCCAGCTGGGCCTCACAGGCTCAGAACTACCCCAGTGTCTGTAGAAAGCTCACTTGCAGCCCTGTAGCCAATGCGTTCACAAAGATAAAGTAGAAGACTCCTGAAGAGCAAAGTTAGCACCATCACTATAACCTAGAGATTTTCCTGCCTGGATGTCTCTCAGGGAAATGCATACAGGGTTTGTATGGGAGTGGAGTGGAGTAGAAATTCTTTTCAGTTTCTCTTTTTTGCCTTTGGCAGAAAATCTTGACACTAAATCATTAATGTTAGCAAAATACTTTGATTTTCTCTGACAAGAGCTTCTATAGTAATGCAAAATATTCAATTATTCAATTATTAATTATTAGTATCAATAATTCAAACATTCAATTTTTAATTGTTATTATTACCATTAACCAGGCCAGAGACTAAGAGCAGCATATCCTCAGTTCCTGCCTCAAAAACTTCTCTTGATTTTGCAAAAAGCTTGCAAGTATTGGTGCACCTGATTTAGTCCTGTCCCCTCTCTCCATCACTCAAGCTCCAGCAAGAACCTTGAGTCTTTTTCAGACCCAGGTGGATGCGAGCAGAGAAGGTGAGCTCTTAACATCTTTTGTCTGTTGGGAGAGGGTAGTGATTATTAAAAAACAAATCTGTATCTGTTTTGCACATGACCTCTGCTCTGCACCTGCCTCTTGCACAGAGAGTATCATTCTAACACTTGGTAGTGATTAGGGAGCAACACAGACTTCAAATTCTCCCACATGTTGAACAACACAAAACTTGCATCACAAAACCCAGCAATAATGAGACAATTCAAGACTGAATAATTGTTTTCAAGTAGAAGAAAAATTCAGTAGTAAAGACTCCAGAAATAGCCATTTAAAGTCAACAAATTCCTTCTATGAATCTGATTCATTTAAGGCAGATTTCTAAATGTGGTAGATTAATTGGTCCAGGAAATAAAACACACCAGAAACATCATAGGAGGTGGTTCAATACCCTGGGGCCAAAACCAGTTCCCCAGGATTGTGGATTTGATCAAGACTTAGCTTTTACTTTATTCATTTTTGATGCTTAGGTGCAGGATGAGGGAGTCCCGTAGTATGACCATGATGCCCAGACTGCACAGAGTCTCTCTGACTGCTCTCTACAGTGTCGGCATCAAATCTGTCCATTTCTCAGGGACCTCACAGCCAAGGAAGACCATCCTTTGCCAAGTTCACTCAGATCTTCATCAGCAGAATCCAAAAACGCCTCTCCCTGCTACACAAGAAGCTATTAGCACCTCCCCATGCACAAGCTGGCATGTTCTGCCAGGCGCATGTTGCTTAGCAAGTTGCTATTTACAGGAAAATCTGTCTTGTGTAGAAATACATTTTATCACACATCATTTTCTCTGCTTTCATCTTGCACTGCAAGATTTTTCTTCACATGATGTCAGGAATGAGGGCACATGGGGGAGCTCCCCTCTCCTCCAATAGAAATATTCTATAAACATGAATTTTCCTTGAAATAGTGTGAGGAAGTGTGACAGCTCCCAGTGATGATACCCTGAAAATAAATCTATGACAAATTAGGGGTATCACTCAGCTGCACCCCATGCTCACTTCCACCCACACTAACAGGTTTTCCCTCTTTCCTATTCTGGTTCTTAGAGCTTTCTCATTCCTGAAGTATTTCTGTACCTTCCACTAACACATGGAGTAATGTCATTAACACCCATCACAAATGGAACTGATCTACTCTTGTCCCCAGTGTGACATTTTAGGAGATTGGTGTGCAATTTCTACAATGCTGCTGAAGGGAGATTTTTCTGCGTTCTGAAATGGGTTTTGATTTTCTCTTATTAAAAGAAAATAATGAGGCTTATTTTCTATAGCTTCAACATATTTCAAAACATTTTGGTTTCTTGAGCCTTTGGAGTGTTTTATTACAGCTCAGTAAGGAATAAAAATACGATTTTGAGGAATGATGATTTGCTAAGGGGATTCTGCAGTTGGTGGCTCCCATTCCCTCCTCTGAGTTTGGGGGTCTGAGCACTTTGCATTTCCCACGGTTTTACCCAGTTTTTCCTTAAGGAAAGATGTCGCACCTTATATGAGACTCAAGACCATGGGGGACTGTGGAAATATACCCAGTAATGGGTCTGACCACATCAGAAAGTGTATCATACACTCAAACTACAGCCTCCAGAAGACACTTAGCCAACACAGTCATATGATCCTGCACAGGACTTTAAATAAGCGGTTCAGCATTAGGATGAAACATTTTCTCTCAGCATGTTGATTTCTGCTCCAGGCTTTGTCTAATTAAATTGCACAGACTGTACCAAATGGCTAATAACAGGATGTTGTGTTGTCCATAGCTTAATGACGGCTGCCTTTAGTTGAGTAAATATAAACCTACAATTAGGTGTCCTCCAAACACACAGTAGTTCACACTCTTGACTTAACCTACTCACATATTTACAAGAATTCTGTCTCCATGTTGCTACTATCAGTAATGTAACACACACTGTATGAACCACAGTCATATGTGAAGAGGAAGGAAATCTCTTGTATAATTAAAAAATAGCTGTTACTGGTGAATTTGTGTATAAGCTAATTGCTGGTACTATAGCATGAATGGCAACACCTATGTAAGTGTGAAATTGCTATATTATTATTTCTGTCTATAAAAATATTTTTGTCCTGAAAGTTGAAATATATATATTCTGAAGGCTTTTCCTCTCACAGATGCTTGGTAATATCAAATACAATTTTTCTGCAAGAACATGCTATTAACTACTGTATGTAAAGACATTTGTAGGAATTTCAGAAAGATGTAGCAAGGTTGATGTAGCAAAATGAAAGAATGATCTCACTCCCCAAAATAGGCTCTTTGGGAACATCTGAAAGCCTTTCAGTTGCCGGATTTTCTTTCCCAACTATGGATTGTTAAAGTCTCGGCTGAGCAAAGCACAGATGTCAAAGCTGTTTTCAAACATTAATGAGCTCCGCAAATCTGTACTGCACACTGCTCACATTATTTTTTTAAATTAACATATCTGCTCACGGGATCCGTTCAAGCCTAGTGGGCAGCTAACACCTACCCTCGTGTTTCATAGGTGTGCTGCCAAACACAACTGACAGCCTGCTAGCCACAGCCAGAGGCAGACAATGCAGTGCTTAGGGCTATCTAAAACTATGCATCAAATACAAAGGTCAGGTAGGTCTGCAGGATTTTCTCTAGCTTGTGTGCAGTCCTTTTTCCTCCTTTTCATCCCTGATCTTCATAATGTGTCCTTGACTGTAGGACCTAGTCCTGCTAGTGACCTTTCCATGAAGCTTCATGTTGAGGCAATGAGGGGCAGGAGGGACTGGTAGCAAAGCTTTCCCTGTGAAGAGCTCCATCCTGCTCCCCCATCTACTACATACGTGCCAACCTTCTGCTTTAGGTGGTGTGACACCAAATGGAAAGTCCATCTAAAAATAAGCCACTAAGACTTTCTTGGAGTGCATGTTTGGTCAGAGAGCAAAGTAAGGTGGAGTGTGGATTTATATGCAGAAATGTCATTGTTCCAGGAAATAAGCAGCAGCAGGATAACCAAAGTTGCTCTCAGGGTCATTTATTTTTCTAAATTATAGATACTCTCTGGATTTATTTATGAGCCAGAGCAAATAAATAAAAAGCAAGGTGGAGGTGGGGGCGGAAGCTATCATCACTCATGGTGGAGGTGGTATGATGGGATCTCCTCCCCTTTGGTTATTCCTTAAGTGACTGGACAAGTGATGTATATCCTGCTCTCTAATCAGAAGAGGGAATCTCTTTTATGGGAAAATACAGAAAAATGAGTTACAAGAACTCTATCCCCCTGCATAAATGAAACTGCGTAGAGTCAGGGTTATTTGCATAAGCATTTATCATGTAATGAATATTTATAAATAGTTTTACGACCTCTCCATTATCGATGATTCAAACACGTATGACAGTTACATTAAAAGGAACCTGTGCCTTTTTCTCTGCATGTGTGCTTTTGCTTGTGACTCTTCTGTCTCTACCTGCTGCAGGTGAGGGAAATACCAAGCACAGTGTCTTGGTTTAACAAATTTCAACAGAGAGATAGTTGGGTCTAACTTGTGCCAGCAACTCCATATTGACTCCTGACTATGCTGTAGTCTTATGTTTTGATGTGTTGGCTACGGCATTTCTAAAGCTACTTTTAAAATGGGTCTTGGGGGAATAGAGGTGTAAAAGTGAATTTGGGAAGTTTGCTTTATAGCCCCTGGGACTGTAGAGGTTCTACCAGGATCATGGATCCTCTGTGTGGTTTGGATCATGGATCCTCTGTGTGGTTTGGACTAGATGAATTGTCCTTCTGGTGGCAATCCTATGTCCTGCTGACTGCAGATATATTTAATAGAAAGAAAAAGAAAGGCTTTGGGGAATGAGGGAGTTAATCAGAGACCATAGAATCATAGAATCCTTAAGATTGGAATGGACCTTTAGAGATCATCTAGTCCAACCCCCCTGCACAGACAGGGTCATCTAGAGCATGCTACACAGGACGGAGTCCAAGTGGGTTTTGAATATCTCCAGAGAAGGTATGATGTAAAACCTGGAATTTGACTTCTATCTGAAGACTGCTGAAGTACTTTCCCTGGCTGTCATGTATGCATGGTCAGATAGCCAGGTGTTGCTGGAGCTGGCTTCTGTTTGAGAGGTGTCCCTTCAGACTCATTAGCCCCTTCCTTTTCTTGTCTAGCCCCTTCTTTCCTGTTGAGACCCCTTAACTCCCTGCTGCATCACTTACAGCTTGAAAGACCGTGTGCTCTGAGGAACTAGTTCCCATTAGAATAGTACAAATGGAGACCTTGCATTCCCAGAGTATTTGAAAGGGGGAATTGGAATAATTCTTTCTCCAGAAATTCATCTGAGCCTCTGCACACTTTCAGTTAGCAATAGTATTAGATTAGGTTTTCAGGTCCTGTGTCCCTGACATTATATTTGACTATCCATCGCCATCGCATAGGGCAGCTAATATTTACCATAGTCCTTCAAGACACTGTAAGGACATCTATCACTCCATGGCAGGAAGAGAAAATAAACTGGGGCGTCTCACAGAAACATGGGAGGTAATACATATCTGGGACTCCAGTGAGCTACGGGCACAATTTACTTGTGTTCCAAAACTAGACTGTTTAAGTAGCTTTGTGTAGTGTCTTAGCACAGTTGATCAGCCTGCTAAAGGAAGCACATCTCAGCCCAGAGGCAGTAATGGTCCTTGACATTGTAATAGTAGATTTGAATGACCCACTATGCAAGCTGTTGTGTCCCTTGGGGCAGTGCTGCAGCAGGCCTGCGGTGTCTCCGGAGGACATCCCTTGTCAGACCTCCCTGCATCTGATGCAGAAAACTGTGTGGAAGTTCCTGTAAAACTTCGCTATCATCTCTCATGAGTGGAAAATTTTAATTGAGGTACAATTCAAAGGCTGCAGAACTTCATAAGTCAGTGCAAACCATGTATTTGTCCAGTAGCATGAGGAGGCATATTACAGAGCACCAATCTTTGTGAAAAATGAGTATTACTCTCATGGCCTCAGTTCAGTGCACAGATGTCTCCCCAGTAATGGATTTCGTCCAGTCAAACATTTTTTTTAATGCTATAAGACAGCCTGGTAGTATTTGATCATGATTACCCTAAGCATCCCATGGTGTTTTGGGGTGTAATTAAATGGGAAACATCCTAGCAATTTATTCTAAAAAGTAATTGTCCCAAAAAGTAAATATTTCTGTTTATGAAATTACAGCTTATCATCAAGATTTCATTTCACAAGCATTTGTGTTTCATCTGGGGGGAATCTAGGTCATTTATCATAAAGTCCTAGCTCTATGGCTGCTTTCCCTGCCCCTGTCTGCCAAAAATGGTGCAATCTGGCCTCCAGACGTTCATAAAATCAAGAGGAAGGATAAGTTGGTGATCAGGAATAGTCAGAATAGATTCACCAAGGGAAAAACATGCTTAACCAACCTGATAGCCTTCTAAAATGTGTGACTAGCTGGGTAGATGAAGAGAGAGCAGTGGAAGTTGTCTACTTTGTCTTCAGCAAGGCTTTTGTCACTGTCTTCTATAACATCCTCATGGGCAAGTTCACGAAGCACGGGATAGATGAACAGACAGTGAGTTCGACTGAGAATTGGCTGAATGGCAGAGCTCAGAGGACTCTGCTCACTGCAGCAAAGTCTAGTCGGCAGCCATTGGTTAGTGGTTCCCCTCAGGGGTCAATATTGGGTTCAATATTGTTCAAATTATTCATCAGTGATTTGGATGAAGGAACAGAGTGCACCTGCAACAAGTTTGCTGATGATACAAAATTGGGAGGAGTGGCTGATAACCACTGGGAGCAGTGGCTGAGAGCTGTGTTGCCATTCAGAGGGACCTGGACAGGCTTCAGAGACGGGTGGAGAGGAACCTCATGAAGTTCAATGAAGGCAAGTTCAGGGTACCTAGGGAGGAATAATTCTATGCCCCGGTACAGGCTGCTATAAAACAGCTGCTATGAAACAGCTTTATGGAGAAGGATCTGGCTCTCCTGGTGACAAGAAGTCTACTATGAGCCAGCAATGTTCCCTGGGATGATGAGGGGACAGGAACATCTCTCACAGGAGGAAATCCTGAAATAGTTGAGCCTGTTCAGCTGGAGAAGACTGATCTTATCAAGATATATAAGGGAAGGTGTAGAGAGAACAGGGATGGATTCTACTCAGTGGTGCCCAGCAATAGGGTGAGAAGAAAAAAACAAACTGAAACCCAAGAAGTTCCATCTGAAGACGAGGAAAAACTTTTTAACTGTGAGGGTGCCTGAGGCCTGAAACAGGGTTGTGGAGTCTCTGTCCCTGGAGATATTGAACAGCTGTCTGAACACAATCTTGAGCAGTGTGCTCTAGGTGACCTTGCTTGAACATTTGGGTTTTTTTGTTTGTTTTGTTCTGTTTTCATATTGTGATGCAGGGTTGTAGTCACTTTTCTGCTCTGGGGCCTCCTATGCCTAGCAGAGCAGGTCAGTCTGCAGAGTGACCTGCCAGGGGGGCAAATTTCCACATGGGCTGCTAGAACAGGAGGCTGCTAGAAGAAGGATGCATTAGAGTTTGGCATCTAGCAGGCCATGCTCAGGGACATGGCATGGAGCTGTAGCACAACACAGAGAGCCTCTTGTGATGCCATGTACCCTCTTCATGTGTCCTCATATGGGGGAACCACCATGGAGAGAAGACATTCAAGACATTCACTTTTCTCCAGACCAGTTGCACCGTGTGGGGGGTTGAGAGGGCCATGGGATGTTGGTATAGCACAACATCCTTGGATACACACGCAGATTTCTCAGAGAAACTGGGTTTATCAGTGCAAGTCAAAGTGCTGGAACTAAAGCCATCTGTAGTCTGTAATCTGTCCTGAAATCATGCACTTAGAAAGCCCCGGGTGGCATCCTCCTGATGTGGCAGTTATTTGTACAAAGTGACAATGTACATTCCTCCTAATTGGATGATATACAGATTTCACCCCTTGCCTAATTTGCCTTCAGAAACTACTGAGCTGATTCTTTACCAGAGCCCTCCATGAAGCAAACTCTCCATGCCTATCTCATGCTGCTTCTCTTCTTCCCATGAATCTACCCCAGTCTTCTGGTCATAAATATCAAAAATGCCTAACAAGACATGGGACATTATGTGATGGGATGCCACAGAATCAGGTCTTTGCTGAAAGAACAGGAGTTTTGTAGGTTCTAGGGCTTTATCCCCTCATCTCTTATTTATCTTGCTCATCCTACAGATCCAAGAACAGTGGCTTTGACCGAACACATCTGAAATGTATATTTCAGGAGGTCGGAGATCCTAGCTAAAATCAACATGGGATTGCCTCTCTTTTCCTGGCTCCTGTTAGTATAACTGCCATGTCTGACACTTCTTCACTATCTCTCTGTGTGCACATACAGCTCTAAAGAAGAGTGACCAGGAAGCATTCCCATTGCTCTCAACTATATTATGATGCCAATCTCATCAGCAGGTCAAATAAAGGCTCATCAAAAATCTCATCAGACAGCAGAATAAAGTGGGGCAGAGCATGACCCTGTGCCTTGTAGGACCCTCCCTACACCTGAATTTTCCTGTCCTTCATTTGGAGATGGATAAGACAAAAGCAAATCTCCACTTGGCCTGCAAATATTTCTATGTTCTATTTCCATTCACACATGAACTATCCTATTGTACTGTCACACAATACATGAGTGTGTCAAACCAACAGCTATATTTTGCTCACACTCACAAAGGGTTTGTAGCTAAAAAAAAAAAAAAAAAAAAAAAAAAAAAAAAAAAAAAAAAAAAAAAAAAAAAAAAAAGTTAAGATGCAAGGGAAGAGCAAGAAAACTGTGTCAATGGTGTTTGGCTGTAACCCAAGCCCAGTAACACAGCAGGCGTGGGAGCTCCCTCGAATGTTTTTGCTTGATGAACTCCCACTTGAAACAGCTGATGGATTTCAATATTTGGACAGATGGCTAGATTCCCAAACCTGATTTTAAAATACACATTGAGGCTCTTTGGAAATTTCAGTATCCTCCCTAAAAGGGAATTGTTTACTTGGAAAAGGTATTCTATCTTTTTTGTTGTTTTTATGACCTCAGTTGGTAGTTTCTTTCTACCTAGTGTGCTAGATCTGTGTTTTTTTCTTTGTTCTTTGTTCTTCACCATGATACTTTAAAGGAATGCTCTAAGGAATGCACTGAGGATCACTGTATTTACAATAGGGTTTTCCAAAGATCAAAAAGCAATCTGAAATTACCAGGAAACAAACTCCAGTAGATCTGTTTTCCCACCTATCACGTGCAAAGTGGATATTCATCTGCATCTGCAAAGCTAGTATAAAAACTGCAGAATCAAATCACAGAAGGCAGAGAGAAAACAAGGGGGCTAAAATCCCGTTCATGCTTTGGCAGTGATAAAGGATCTGTAAAGGCATAGATGAAGGAAAGAAGATAATGTAAGAGGATCTACTGGGAAGACAGGAAGCTATCTGAATTTTGTACCATAAAGAGGGGTTGGCTCAAGGTGTTCTTTGGAAGGAAGAGAACAGGCACTCCTGGTGGTGCGTGGTAGGGAGTAGCCCTGGATCCTGGAGCCCTGGAGGATGTGAAATTAAGGTGTCTACACCATTGGCACTGCTTGACCCTAGCACCAAAAGAAGTTAAAAATAATGGAAAAAAAAAAGCTGTTTAGATTTCAGTTGTGGTTTCCATATCAAAGCTGTTCATTATTGCCTTAACTATTTTGCCCCTGCAATCAGAAGAGATTGTTTTAGTGACATTGATTTATGTATAGCTCTCTTCTTTGAGGCGATAGTATAGTTAATTAATTGCTTCTGGAGTACTCGGATAAAAAAGCATATTTACTCAAGCAATGCTCACAAACTAAATATTTTGTGCATTTCACAAATATTTCTGATATGTGTCCACAGAACAATGGAACAGCCAAACCAAGCAGCTGCAGATGTGGCAGATTAGAAATACTTTTGAAATAGTCAATTATTTAGATTAATTAATGAGTAATGACTATGCATGCATTTTGCATATAATCTGACTATTACAATGCCATAACTTTCAGCTGTTGCTGCACCAGTTATTATGCCTTCAGCAAATACACACTCTTTACAGCAGTCATAGGGAGTGCTGCTTTGCAGAAACTTCAAGTATTCTCTCCTAGTGTTGCTGCTGCCTGCCAGGGATCCCTGTGAAACTGAGACAATATCTCTGTGGACCAGTAGAAGCCCATGTTTAAACTGGTTCTAGGGAAGAAGAACATACGTAGGTATGTAACAGAGTAGGTTAGATACCTCCATTGGGATTTATTCTGTAAATGCCTAGGAAACCTGAAGACAGATTCCTCTCTGAATTCAGGTATCTGTAATTATTTGTAATTTTGGTCCCCAAAAATTTCCAGGTATTATGTATTTTTGAAAATCCTATCAGATTTTTTAAGTCCTATGCTTATTTGCATTGTTTTGTGCCTAGCTACATTTAAAAATCTATTCTTAAAAGCCAAGTCTAAACCAGTCCCAGAGGACTCTCCTGTTCTGTGTTCGCTCTGAGATTTGGGACAAGCCATGTACTTAATGATGCTCCTCTCTGCATTGCTTGTTTTTCCTTCATTTTCTAATTCTGCCATTGATCAGGTAGGACCCTCTTCTGTTAATCACCGTCATTGCCCTATATTATGTACCTTTTCCTTTTGCTGAATATTTCTCTGGGTTGCACAGCTGTACTGAAACATGACTAGAAAACCCTGATAAACATCAGCAGATTACTGTAAATCACAATTGACAGAAGAATATCCATATGTTTGTATTTTGATGAGTATGTATTTGGGGGAACCTAGGAGAATATCACTCCAGTTTAAAATTCTTAGGAAACCAATCAATACTTGCAGATGCTTCTTACAGCTCTCCCCTGCCCAGAGAGCCATGCAGAGAGCCAGGGAGTGGTGAAATCAGACCATGCAGGTTATTATGGTGGTGCATATGCTCTGCCTTGACCTTGAAGAGTCATTCAAGAGCACAGCATATTTCATCTTCAGGGCCCTAGGCTTGTTTCACGGGCTGAGCAGAGGATGATGGTGCCCAGCCCTGCCCCATCGCATGTCTCATTACGCAAATGCAGGACAGAGCTCAAATCAGTGAGGGCTGCACTGCAGTGTTGCCCACTCATGCAAGCGAGTGCAGCATAACCTTCAAGACTTTCAGCAATATTTCCCTTTCCTCCCTCATTTCCAGTGAATCAGGAAAGAGCCTTATAAATGATGCAGGTGCCATGGAGACCTGATAATCTGAAAGGTGTGAACCCAGCTGGAAAATCATACTGAAAGCATCATACTGGACTAAAGCGGGAAATGAACCCTCCTGAGGCCTGAGCCAGGGATGAGCAGCACAAATGTAAGGCAATGTGGTAGAATTCATTCCTGTATTCCCAAGGGCTACAGGACCCCTCAAAGAAGCCCCTTGACCCTGCATTCTCCATGCAGAGAGCTTGTGGGACCTGGCAGGAAGGCTCTACAATCTCACAGGGCTAAGCAGGTCCATCAGTGTTTCCAATCATGCATGCAGGCTGAACATTATGCAACTCTCTTCTGAAGCTTTGGCTGGCCCTGAGGTCTCCCACTCCCTGGACTCTGAACTAATTCCAGGGATTCATCTCTCTCCCTTCCAGAAAGTCAATTAGGGACTTGAGGACAGCCTTGGGGCAAAACTGTCTCCACTACTATACAAGGATGTATAGTTACAGACCCTTCTGATGGGGCAGCCCACCAAGACCATGTGTCATCCCTGTATCAGCTCAGGGCACCTGGATGCATGCACTTCAGCTTACTCCACAGCAGGGTAGCATACCCTATCTGATACCACCACCAGAACATTTCACAATGATATCTTCAGCAGCATCCTCTGTCACATTGCCATCAGTGACCTTGAACAGCTGCCACTGTACCAGGAGGAAAAGGGCAGATTTGGTGAGCTGATGGGATTGATACACACAAAGCAGGAGAAACTAGCAAGTCAGAAATTCTTGTTTTCATAAACAGTCCCACGTTGAATGTTTTTAAATTCATATGTTTTTCTTCCCTACAGAATGAACAAAGAGCTGTAACACCATCTGTAACCCTCATTCGGCAGAGGAGAAGTAACTCGTTAGGCTGGATTACAGCAGGTGAAGTTTAAGGAACTTAAGACAACTCATTAAAGCTGAATCATACCTGTTTTCAGCCTGCAGCTCTACAAATCTCCACTGTGCATAATTGTATTCCCCATGCAGAGCTGCATGGCATTACTAACATCACAGAGAAGTTCTGTCCATTTCAAACTGCTCACAGACACATCTGTGGAGGCTTTTGGTGATTGCTTTTTCTTTTTTTTTCCCCTTCCCTCTCTCCTCAGATCAATGACAAGATAGCTCAGCTTGTGACACTTGAAAGAATTTTTTCTTCTTTCATATTTATTTTTTTATCGAGAAATAATGAATGTCACCAAATGCTGGAGAATATAGTGAGTGGAAGGTCAGTGGAGGAGAATCTAGAGAGGAAGAAAAAAAAAGTGATGCAGCTGAGACAGACATTCAGAGGAAAATACAAATGAAAGCCCTCCTTGGACATTTATGAGACAGAAGGGGGATTAAATATTTTCTGGAAATAAAGAAAGGCCCAGGGAGAAACAATGAGGAAACAGGGATCAAGGAATACTCTATCCAGAAAGCACAAGTGCCCCACCTGTCAAAGGAGTGGAAAGAAGGTCTGAGTTGTACCTTGAGAGATGGAGTTTCAGAACTTTTCCCAGAAATCCTCTGGGAAAAGCTGCCAAATTCCTCAGTCTTGAGGAGCTAGAGCTGGACAGTGGGGAAACCTGGGTATTGCCAGAACAGTGTAAGTGACTGCGGTCACATAGTGTCTGCCCATCGTTTCCAGTGAGATGCAGAGCAAGTGCTCTACATTCTGTACCTGGAATCATATATATTAGGAGTGTGCCAGCCTGTATGTATGATAGATAATTAGGTTAAAAGGTCTGCTATGCCAAAACTAGCATGAGATGGGAACCACAAAACTCAGGGTGAAGTTGGCACTGTGGGACTTATCACGTAACTCTCCACATTGAGCATCACCTTCAGAGAGGTAAGTTTAGGAATTAAAATGTATCATAGCCTGGCTGAATTCAAGGCATGTGGAACAGTCTTTCATATGCCAGAAGCTCTCTCTGGACTACACTTTACCTACACAGCATGTTTGCAAGAACGATTGGGAAACGCCGCAACGCTGTCTGATGCAATGCTGAGCAACAAATATCCACTGCTCAAAGAAGCCGGTGGAAACATCCAGGTGGGTGAGAATGTTTCACTCCATTTTCACTGTGGGGAGAGCTATTTCTCAGGGGTTGTCACCTTGGCCAACAGGAATAAAAGAAGTTCAGTCTCTGCATTTTGCAGGAGACAGTGTGATCTTCTGCTTGCTTCCCAAAGCCAAACAGAGAGTAGTTGCAAAGCGGACTTGTTGGGGCTAGTCCAAGCTGTCGCCATGCAGCTTCCCTAGAAGATGACAAAAGCAGCTGCCTGCAAGCCAGGAAACTTTCAGCCTTTTTTTGATCTCCTTGAAGGTTTGGAGCTTTGTGCTAGCTGAGCAATGCAGGTGCTGTAGCAATTAGGAATCAACGTATTTTTGGGAAGCCATTGAACACTCCAATTATACTGCACTGACAAAGGCTATATTCACCACCACATCTGTTATCTCCATTTACAGGAGCTCTTTTGTAAGCCTACACATGTATTACTCTTGGCTAGCTCCTCTGGGAAATCTGCCTGTCTCACTTCCAGCCTTGTGACTGTCCAATTACTTCTATTCTTGCCTTTCCCCTATCCCATCCTATTGAATTATTCTTGAATTATTCTCTGCTTTCAGGGCAGTTTTACCTAGTTCCCCAAAGTGGAATAGTCTGCTAGTGCTAGCTGCAAGTTCTCAAAGCCAGAAGGGTCTCAGAGCATGGGAAGAATGTGATCTCTGTGTGCATTTAAAAAAAAAAAAAAAAAAAAAACCCTAAGACAAGCCTTAAATCTCATTTTGTAAAGCAGTACTAGTGTCGCACAGGCATGGGGATGATGCCATGCAACAAGGTGCCTTTGGGCTGGAGGGTGTGCAAGCACCAGGTGTACATCCCTCGCAATGCCCTTGGACAGAGTTAATGTATGAATGTAGTGCAAGGGAATATTTTTTAGGGAATATGGGAATGTCAGCTCTAGGAGTATTCTGCTTAAGCTAATATTCAAACAGCGATTAAAGCCAAGAGTTACAGGCAAAGTAGGATGCATGTCCTTAGGCACCATTCTTGGGAGTGTTGCTGTATGTGAAAATGAAGCACTTTCTTATAGCAAATGCTCCACACTTGGGCTGTGAATTAGAGACCTTTAGGGAAGAATTCTAACCCTGCATGCTGAATACAGGAAAGTGAGAGCAAGTCAGAAAAAGTCCATACACTAAATCCTCCTCATTGAGGTGCAAGTTATCTCTGCTAACAGAGCCCACAGTCCTCTTCTGAGGACAGACATCCACAATGAAAACAATTAGACTGTTTGGCAGCAGTAACATTTCCTGAAATCCACATTCCCTCTGATGGATGGAATTAGAATTGGGACTTAATTCCCATGGGTTATCATCATTGGCCTAAGTCCTCATGAAAAAAAAAAAAAAAAAAAAAAAAAAACAAGCAAACAAACAAAAATCTTGTCATAGAATCATAGAATCATAGAATGCTTAAGGTTGGAAGGGACCTCTAGAG
>VZSV01000170.1:797882-835459 GCA_013398735.1 Nothocercus julius | reverse complement strand
CACTGGCAAGAAATTTTTCCTAAAGTTCCTGTGGAACTTTTGGTGCTTCAGTTTGTGGCCATTTCCTCTAGTCCTATCAGTGGCCACCACTGAGAAGAGGCTGCCCCATCCTCCTCACTGCCTCCCTTGAGGTACTTATAGACACTGATAAGATTCTCTCTCAGCCTTCTCTTCTCCAGGCTGAACAGGCCCAGCTCTCTCAGCCTTTCCTCATAGGGCAGATGTTCCAGGCCCCGGATCATCCTTGTGATGTACTTGTCTCCAATAAGCCACTTGCCTGTATTAATCCGTTTTTCCCCTTATAGTAATTTAGCTTCTGAGACCATCTGCTGATCCAGTCTGCATATGTAAAACTTCATCTTGCTTCTCTTGTCATAGCTTAGTTGAAAGAGAGAAGTGTCTAAGATTTAGTGCATGTACAGGACATACTCTTCAAATGGGAGGAATAGTCACCAGAAACCCTGAGTAAGCCCTCACACATACTGGAGAAGCTCTGATAATGCTAAACAGTTAGAACATTGCCAGACCATGACCTTAACTTACCCAGACATTTCCATGGGGCTAGAAAAGAAGATACTACTTTATGCAACTTCTATTTATTGCGTAAAGAGCTATGATTAAGGTGCAGATCTTGGTGCTGCATTGATTTAAAGCTTATAGACCCACTTATAAAATGCTTTGGGATATATTAGTTAATTAATAGTTCATTCCAGAAAGACAGATCTCCTTTCCAAAAAGAATGGATACGTGCTGGACAGAGATTCAAAGAATATGTGGGGACCCTGAGGCAGAATTCAATGAGATGATTAATCTGGTTTATGTATTCTTTGCAGAGGACCTATCTCCTTGTCATTTTTCCCATAACAATCTGTCAACTCAAATTCAACTTTACACCCATATGCATAAGCTCTAAAGGAATTAGTTTGTGAAGGAGAAAAGACAACTTTGTTTATACACTGTACCCATATATAAATGACTTTTCTCAGGTTTCTGCCATCGGCATTATCAGCCTTTTTGAATGCAAATCCAAGGGACAGGACTGCATGATAGGACTGCTAAGGTGTTCATTAGAGCTTGTTTGTTTCCATCATCAAGATCAGATTTAATTTAGCTGTTAAGTTTCATCCCCAGCCTCACCTTAGTGACTGGGCAAGACATGAGATCTTTCCTTAGCGCCAAGCAGTTTTCACGGTTGCTTCAGGTGATAGTCTAAGATCATACAGAAGGAAATGGAAAGAGAATACAAACAGTACAACAGGAGACCAAGTATAGGTCTCCAGAGACTTCATTGGATTTCAGCTATTAATTCACATTTGTTCTTTTTGATCAAGACTGAGGCAGGTCAAAGTAACCCAAGGAAACCTGTGTGTTTAATTCTGTAGCTAGAACTATTTGATACAAACCATTGAGAAAGGAGACTGTGATATGCAAGCGATGGAAATGCTCCAGAAGCAGACCAAGAAGGTCACCCTGGAGTGGACAAGGAAAGATGTGCAAAGCATTCAGTTTTTCATGATCTCCTGGTTTTGTTGCATCACAGGAGTGAGAGTTTCTGGAAATCAGGCAGACAGAGCACTCTGAGCATTTGCCCCTCAGCACTAGGTTTCCTCCACTGTCTGTGGGTCAGGAAGAAAAACACTGACAGTTGCCTTAGATTATTCTTTCTTTCTTTCTTTGCTATTTTCTCTTGGCTGACAAGGAGCGGAAGGAACATTAAGTAGACACTTCTGGAACTGAAAGAACAGAGTAGAAAACTCCACATAGCTAGTTTACTCTTTCTCTTTGTGACAGGTTTTGAAGAAATGTGTTTCCTTGTGCAACGATATTAGTTTGTTCAAATCTGAATGGAGCCATCTAGCACTGAGCAGAGGCTTCCTGTACATCCCAAAGCAGGTTGTATTGATTTAGACTAATGCACCTTCTGCTAAACAAGATTAAGAACATCGCCTATGAGAATTAAACTCTGTGTGTGTGTGTTTTGCTCATTTGTTCCCTGGAGCAGTATGGTAGGTTCTTACCAATGGAGGAGCATTCATACGAGGGACAAAATTTCTCACAAGGAAGAGTCCTTATGGCCAATCCCACCATCCGGCTTAACAGTATCCAGGCCTGGAAAGGCCAGGTAAGCTCACCTTGTCTCTCACTGCCAAATGCCAGCTTATGAAACAAGGATTTGCTGTGCCAGGCAAATGTGAGGGATGTAGTTGGGAAGCAGGATATCTTCCTGACCAGCACATCTTTAAAAGACTCAGGTTTGGTCTGCTGTGTTTAGGCAATTTCTTTCCCGCTTCTGATTCATTTGGCTGGGTGAGTGGCTTGAGTACTAGAAATGCCCTGGCTGTGCTCTCAGGTCAGTACCTTCCAAATTAATGCTTTCTTTTTACATCTGATGTTTAACATGAACACCTGAAGCTTCCAGAGGACTTGTCAGACTGACAGAGGTACAGAGCAGCATGCACTGTGTGCCATGGTGCTGCCAGGGAATTCAGCTCCTGCCCTTGCCAATGGGCCCACAAGACTTCCTTTTGCCCATGTTTCACTGGCAACAGCTAAACAACAGGCAGGCAGACCCTTTAGCGAGGACCAAGTATAGGCAGTTCAGATGTGCCTGGATCTGTTCAGAGCTGTAGGAGTCCCAGAGACTTTGGCATGATGCTGCTGATTAGCCTTTAATTTGCAATGTGGTAATTAAGGCCAAGTGCATGGAATTCCAGCTATGCTGTAATGCTGTAAAACCAGGAGATGTGAGAAACATAGCAGTAAACAAGCCAAGAATCTTCTTCCAGTGTCAGGGCAGTAGTATACCAGTTTGCTGGCATCCCAGACATACTAGTTCTGGATTGAAAGGGAAGATAAGGGGGCTGAAGGGTAAAATTATCTTCAGTTTTTTCTCTGCATGCAAATGAGCAGAGCTACTGCTTTGTCATGTTAATGATTGTCTGTTAGTCTTGAGATAGGGCTGATCTGTTCTCTCAAGTGAAAACATCCAGGCATACACTGTGTTGTTCAGATGAACAGGTCACACTGACGGAGCAATTCCAGCATGGATACTCTTTTGACTTGAAGATGCTTGTGTGGAAAACAGAGCAAGGAGTGATGACCATCTGCATCCTTTGGAGAAAGGCAATACAAAGAGGTATAAATATGCAGAGGGAAGAGTTTCAGTGAGAGGAAAGGGAAATGCAAAGGGTCTGTGGGTGGAAGTCAACATACAGTGATCCCGCACTAGGTTCTACTTCTGCTGCAAAGTCCTCCAAGCTCCATGCATGGGCTGTGGCTGTGGAGTGAAGAGCCACATTCCACATCCCAGGCTGGCTTGTTAGTCCCGCATGAGTGCTCTGGTTGTACCCCTACCATGGTGGAAGTTTCTGCTCTGCCAGGACATGCTGGGACTGCTTATTTTCTGTTCGGGTACTGCTGGTAGAAGTATGTCAGTACATATCCATTACTTTGGGCATTGAATTCTGCAGTGGAATTGAAAAGAAAACACAGCTGTTGCAGTGGCTGTCCAGTCTCGGAAATATACTGTAGCCAGACACACTCTGGTAAGGTGCTGGGCAGATATTGCAGACTCAAGATATTTCAAGCAATTGTGATTTGCAGGAATTTTCCATCTCACATAGTCAGACTTGCATGGCTGTCCTAGCCTCCAACCCATTATTTTGTGCTTTTATTTTCTATTAAACTCACTGGAAACATGACACTACATGTCCATGGATTCCCATTTTCAGGCAAATCAAGTTACAAGAACAACACCAGTTTTCATCATCTGAAGAGTTAAAAAGAACGTAGAAAATATGGTGAGATATCTCAGGGAAGGGCAGGAATTACCCCCTCATAAATATATGTGGTTTCACTGAAACACCTGTGGGATTCACCTTGTCGCAACAACAGGATGCCTCTCTGCTGACAGAACTGTCAGAGAGACTTTTTGACATGGGGTAGGCTGCATCTTATATCCAGAGTCTGGTGGTTACCTGAAGCTGGGCACCTCACTCACAGAGGTGAAGTTAGGGGAGCTGTTTTTGCTTTGTCCCCTGTCATTGTCCTGTCCTGAAGCGATCAGTATGAGAATTCATTTGTAGCCTTGGATCATGGGTGTATTTGCTTCAGTGAGCTTTTTTTTTTAAAAAAAAGAATAATGCATTCAATTCCCTGTAACTAGTGTCTTTTAATTTCTCATGAATAATTATTAGTCTGTAACTCCAATCAGTTTTTAAGATCCTGCACCTCATCAGGAAGTTAATTACAGTTAGATAGCAGCTGCAACAAAGACATGCTTCTTCTTGACTCTGCTTCAAATCCTCTTTTCTTCTCCTAACAGGGCTTGTCTTATCTCATTGGGAAGCACCTTGGCTATCATTTATTTACAAGTCTGTCTTCGTTTCAAAGAAATATTGTAGTGACCTGACCAGAGGAAATCTGATGAAATTTGAGAAACAACTTGCTGGTGGTAAAAAAAAAAATAAATAAATGAAGCCTAGGAGTAAGTATCAACTCTATCAATGAGATAGCAAACTATTTCCTGTCTCACCATCTTCCTCAGTTATCCAGTGACTTGTTATGGAACTGTGTTTTGTTTTCAGATTTGTCCTGGGGACCAGAACATACGTACAGGTTCTTGAATTCTCTGCCCAGCTCTGCTGCTGCAATTCTTGACCGTGCCATACCTAGTCACTCTTGACCTCTCTGAGCATTAGCAACATCTGAGCTGCTCCAGATGACTTTTAGACCTCCTGAGAGGTCATCTTTTTGTTCCCTGAATGTGCCTCTATGAACTGGGGACCTGACAGGCAGCTCAACTCTAGCTTGCAGGCTTGCTCACCTGGACAGTCAGGCCCACTGCTATAGCTTTACTATGTGACAGCTTATCTCTGCCATGGCTGCAGTCAGGCACTACAGAGAAAGACCGAGAATCACTATGATAGACCAAACAGCTTAGAATGAAAGATGCATCTTAATCCCCTAGGGTGATATTCCCTACACTGTATACCCTTTACAGGCTTATACAGACTTACAGACTTGTAGACTCAACAGCATCTTGCGGCCGCGAGTTCCTCAGTTCCTTTGGCAGGTTTGTCACTACAGCCATCTAACAAATCCTTACCTTTGGGCAATCCCACAGGAAGCAGTTAAGTTTGCTGATGTGCCACAGCTCTCTTTCCTCTTGTTGCAAAACCTTTTAAGGGAGCGTGAGGGCATATATAATTACTATGTCACCGCAGATATTTTTTTCTCCTTAAATTAAGGATTCAATTGTTCTCAACATACCCTACCTCTGAATTTAGTTTTGCAGTTTCTGAAATTGTGACTTCTGACACATAATTTTGTTAATTCTAATCATTCTCTTATTCGCATCTCGTGAGAGACAGTGTTTGTGGCGCTCCATCTGCCCTATCATGCCACTGAGCTCCTCGGAAGTTCTGGATAAAAATCATGCAAGCTCCCCCCTGGCATTCATGGGCACTGTAACTGTCACAAGTTACTTACAAACGTGCTGTCACAGGGAAAGGGCTTACCCTGGAATAGGTGAAATGCTCCAGCCATTTTATAGCTTCCTCCCTTCAAATTCAGTATTTTGAGGCCTTTTATGCTTATTATGGAGCCCAAATTGAATTAGCTATAAAGCCATCCAGCCTCCCCTAGGGTAAATCTCTGAAGAAGAAGGTTTCATTTGGCTAAATGATCTTGCAGCATTTCTGATTTAAGCAGCAGCTGAAAAAGATAAGAGTCATTTTTCAAAAGACTCTACAGACCATCTTCTCCAGGAAGGAGATCTACGGCAGACCTCCACACAGAGTTATAGAGCCATTTGGTCTGAATGATGTCCATCATATCCCTTTGCATAAACTGATCATGGATCCTGGCGTTAAAATAATAGAGCAATAGGTCAAATGAAGGAAACGCACATTATAAATTAGGGCTTGAAAAATCTCAGAAGATTTTGGAGTTTTTATATGTAGAAGTGTTTAATAGGCCTATTACTTTATCTGAGTACTTCCAAAAACTGCGCAGAGCAGCCAGCTTGAGGGTAAGTCCTGACCCTGCCACATCCAGCTGTGCCTGGAAAAGTGCAGGAGGGACCTGCCTGAAGTGGAGGCCCAGAATGGGGGTCAGGAGAGCAGACCCCTT
The DNA here is from genome assembly GCA_013398735.1 of Nothocercus julius. Taxonomy (NCBI): domain Eukaryota; kingdom Metazoa; phylum Chordata; class Aves; order Tinamiformes; family Tinamidae; genus Nothocercus; species Nothocercus julius. The sequence goes on along the minus strand of VZSV01000170.1, from coordinate 829,327 downwards.
TCCAGCTCTGGAGCTGTCGTGTGTGGTGTATTTGGGCACTGTTCACTAACCAGGTTTGTCCAGAACAGCTATCCATGTGAAGAGCACGGAACAGAGGTGCCTGGCACCTGGATCCCAGCTGCAGACAAACTGTTATTATGGGTTACAACTTCTAAAATGCTTTGTGCATGGTCTGTGTGGTTTGGTTGGTTCAAGGTCCTCTCTTTCCCTCCACTCCTCTTTTCCAGGCTCTATTTTGGATGACTGTGCAAGACCTCAGCCACTTTCTTAGTCTTACTTGTCTTTGCTTGCCAAGAGAGAGAATTTGGGCACCAAGCAGATAACCCTGGCAGCCTTTTTTGGAAGCTTCTTCTAGTTTGACCTTTAAAAGCCACACTGCTCCTTGGGCTTGCTATGGTGGATTTACCTGAGTTTCTGCATGAGTTTTGCCAAACCCAGCTGCTACTCTTAACTTCCCAAAGCTTCCTCTAGCATATTTCTGTTTATTTATATTTTTTTATGTCTTTCACATTCATTAGCAGTTTGCCATCTGCTGTCTTAATAAAGTAATAAATGAGTGTCATGGTGAGTTTCTTGGCAGGACTGAAAGCTTTATTTGCATAAGTATTTTCATCCATCATTTCTAATCCTGCTCACTTTCATCTGCAATGTGTTCTTACTCTTTATGTTTATATATGTATGTTCCTAACTACTGTGGAAATACTGTGACAGATGCTTATAAAAACGACATTGCTAGATTCCAAGTCTGTCTGTCCTCAATGTCTTTCAAAGTGAAGCCGCTTACAGCAAAAGGAGTGATCTACACGTCTGGTCCAGCTCTTCCCAGGCCCTGCTCTAGCAGCATCACCTACAGCACATTGCCCAGGTTTGTGTCCAGGCAACTCTTCAATATGTCCAAGGAAGGAGATGCCACAAACCTGGGCAACCTGCTTCAGTGCTAAGTCCCCTGCAAAGTAAAGAAGGGTGGGATTATGCAACAGAGAAGAACTATCCTATTTCATGGCACTTTCTGAAAGGTGTAAAGGCTCTAGCAGAGACTGGAAAACTGCTTTGCTCCTGCCTTCCTTTCTGCTTATGAGTTATTTCTCTATTACAAGAATGGTAGCAACTAATGATAGACTGGAGTGTAGACATTCATCACAAAACTCCTCAAATCTCTTCTCTGAGACAGATTAGTTGGGAGGGGAATTGTTTGTTTGTTTGTTTGCAGGCAGATTTAGCATCAGGTGTGGGAGAGATATGTGAGATTCAAATGCATCTTCCAGATCTGCAATTAATGATGCTCCATGTACTGAGGTTAAAGAGAGATTTGTGCAATGGGATGACTCCAGTCCCTCCATTTATTCCCCTTTTGAAGACTGTTCCTAGAAGAACCATCAGCACAGGAACATCCTTTGCACTTCCCTCTGAGGGTGAATTTCAGCCAGCATCAGGCTGTTTTGGTGAGCAGAATCAGTGATGGGAACAGACTGGGGTCTCAGCATATCTCAGCACATGTCACCAAAGTTCCCCTTTTCTTCAAATTCACCAGCCATGGTCTGAGCCAGTTTCAAAGAAGTCCCCATCACTTGGGATGCAAGTTGCATGGCTCAACAGGTAAGATCTGGAGTTCAGTTTCAGTACAATTTTGGCTACAGATATACTATGTGCATATACTATATGACGTTAAACATTTTTATCCTCTGTTAAAAAAAAACATTTTTGCAGCCAGCAAAGACCAGAAAAACTCAGGTAAGGGTTTGAATAGCAATAAGTCAGACAGCTGGGAAAATTTTCGTCTTTTTTTCCCCCCGACAATAGTTGATGTGTATAAAAATGCAGTTTCAGGAACTTTTTGTGAATCAGTAAACAGTTTCAGCTGGGGGAAAAAAAAAAAGAGAGACAGAGATTGAGAGATTGAGTGAGAGAGTGATGAAATAGTCCAAATTAAAGGCAAATGCTTTCATTCCAACTTTTTTTCCAGACTCACCAGTTTGTTTTGAAATCTGGGCATAATTTGTCATTGTAGGAAAGAATTCTTAAAAATCCCACCAAGGTTAATCAGTAATTGTGTTTTTTTTTTTTTCCTGGTGTTGTTATTTTTCCATTTATGTATTTATTTATTTATTTTGTAAATATATGGGGAAATATTTGCATCTCTTGAGCTATGAAAGGTAGATTTTCTCTTGATGTCTGATCCAAAGTGTCTGCCTAGCAGGCCTTCATGGTCAAGGGGAAGACAGCACGTTGTTATGTCTGTGCACTGAGCTAAGCCCAAAAGATAAGCGACCAGAACTACAAGGCTCTGAACCACTTATGTCTTGCCTTTTGCCCACCTGCCAGGGCATCCTCATGCTGAGTCTTGCTAACATGGTGGTGTGGCTCTGCACTCTGCATGACTGGAGTAGGCAAAATGATCAGGCTTGCACCTTCGAGTGTTATAAACTCATCCTATGATGGAGGCAACTCTATGCGTTGCTCACATCAGTGAGGAGTGACTCCTGTTTACTGCATTGACATTAATGCTTGCCTGGGAAACATGGCTGATTTAATTCAGCCCTTTCTTTTTTGGGCAGCAGATGACACCTTTCCCTGAAATTCTTTTACTTAAACTGTGCTAGAAGCCAGCAGCTACCTCGGCTCCTCTCCATCGCTCAAGTTTCTTTTAACTTAATGACAATTCTGCTAAGAGCCAAAATCAATACAATCCCAGCATCTCAATCTAATCACAGTTATAAAGCTGAAGGATCAACAGAGATTTACAAGATTTGGGGTAGGGTGGTCTTGTGGTTTGAGTCTAATCCTAGATGAATCAGGAATGACTGCGTGTAACACAAAGGGATGCTATCCTCAGAGCTCCTCGCTCCCTTTCTTTCCTGGGAGAAGCAAAGAGGAAGCCGACAACGTGGGACCATGGGAGCGGGCACAGACTGGTACTCCTAGGTACACAGACACCTAGAGGTGCCTTGTCTGGGGGATGATGCTCTAGCAATCGCCACCCGGCAGGTTGTCCAGGGTGGAGGTCGCACTCAGATCAGACCCTCTACAAAGCTCCTGAGGCCTTTATTCAAGGATCAGTCTATAGAGAAAATATCTGGCCTGAGAAAAGAAGGTAAGGAATTTAGGCAGACTTACCTCCCAAATCCTGAGACAAAAACCTAATGGAATCCAGAGTCTGGCAAACTTTTAAATAATATCAGACCATGATTTGATATCTCTCAAATTGAAGATCAGGACTGGTGGACCATGGGGTGCTCTGGAAGGTTCTGTGTAACAACACAGACTGCCCTGATGCATCATGTATATTTGGGTGAGTTGGTTGAGAAGCAAAGTAGAGCCAACACTTCATCCCGGAGACAAAACTGATGCAGCTGACTGTGCAAAGATGGATCCAGATGCAGGAACCAAGCAGACGCCTTCTTGGTTGCTGTTTGACTTCAGGCCAGTAGCAAATCACAGGCAACAGCCTTAAGGAGTGAAGCTGAAATGCAGTGTGAGGGACTGAAGATTGGATAACAGAACAGGCGCTTCCCCATGCTCACTGCTTTCACTAACAAGGCACGTGGTGACACTGCAGGGATTTCTCTGGGCTGGAAAGGCAATTGCCTTTGTGTGTGCAGAAGAATCAGAACTGCCAAGGAGGCGAAGTCACTCAGCCCTTCTGCAGGCAATAAGATGCTTCCAAAGCAGATAACTACCCCTTTTTTTCACTTCCTTGAGCATTTTTGTATGGTTAGGAGAGGGAAAAAGTATGTTTGCCTATTTTTCCCAAGCATCATCCTTTTCTGCTCAGGGGTGGAGGTTTTTTGCAGAAATGCCAGCAGCATTGCTTCCTGATGGAATCCCATTTTCTTCCCAGATTTCTGACACTTAGAAAACAAATGCTTGGGCTGACAGTGTCGGAGAAGTAACTTCTCTGAGCAGAAGCAAAGTGGCTGAACCACAAATTCATTTACACTTGCACCAAAATCAACATTTCCCTCCTGTGAACCATCCAAGGGACTTGATTACAAATGCTATTTCTCCCTCTCCATCCGTTCAATGCTGGGTTTTGTGATAGCTGACAAATAATCTGTTATTATTTATCTGTTAATTATCTGTTATTTGCAGTGCAGATGAAGTTTTTGCTGCTTCTGCAAATTTCAGTCGGATAAACAAGGTCATTCTTCATTCATGTGAGGAGCACTGATGGCAACTTCTGGTTTCAGCTCATGCCCAGATTTTCCTTCTATTAAAACTTTACCATTTATAGTTCAGTTTTATCTTGAAGCTTTGAAAAGCTTTCTTCAGATTATCCATCCTGGCATGTATGATTTTCCAAATGTTGTACTGGGATGAAAGGGGATATCATGAGATAACTGTTTTCAAACAACCCCATTTTTTTCAGGTTATCAGGCAGAATCATACCTTTGAACCCTTGCAATTACAAATCATGTCACAGGCATCTCAGCATTAGCATATAGCCAGGAATTGACAATTTGTAATAAAATTGACTATCACCTCTAGCAAGAGCAACATGACTAGGTCTTTGAAAGCAGTGAACACCCCTGAGAGAGGGCAGGTTGCTCTGAGCAGAGAAGTACACTGCAGAAGAGCTGCAGTGGGCAGTTTCACTAGTACGGTTTCACTACTACAAGGTGCACTATGGTGGCTTGTTTCCCACATGAGGCTTCGCTTAGAGCAGAGCAGAGCCAGCATCTCAAAGAGGCCTGGCCGGAGAAATCTGCACAAGGATCCAGAATCCAAGTCACTGTGACATCAACATTTCCTTTCTCTCTATTTGATGAAAATGAGGGTTTTTTCCGATGTAGCCAAGGAATCTCCTTGGAAAGGAAAAGTCTTGGAGAGAGAAAGAGAGACGGGATGGAATTAAACTAAAATAATGAAAAGACAAAAAGAACCACATGAGAATCCTCTTTAGAGGGAAGAGTAGGCTGTGACTTCCTATTCCCAGGTCTCTTCTGGCTTCCTCTGATGCTTTTACAAACACCAATATAGCGACAGAGAGTTCAAGTTAGAGAAAATCATTCTTGAATACACTGGGCCGAGCAAGACCTGGGATTAAGAGTATCATACCCACAACCTGAGTCTTGGAAAAGTGCCTGGCTCCTCAAGCATGTGCTTGAGTGAAAGATCAGTACCGTCTGTCCCCTGACATTAACAGTGGCCTTTGACATCTCCTGCATTTCTCTGCAGAAGATCCATAATCTTCAGGGCCATTTCAAAAAGTGCTGATCAGCTATGAAGTGGAATAGCAGCCATCACCATTAGTCCCAGGATGTCTGCACTAGTTGGGAAGTGGGAGCTGAGGTTTCCTCATTCATTCATTCTCTCTCTCAAATTCTCTAGAAGGTTACTGCTAAGATGCTCAAGGGTAGGGTAACACAGGAAATGTGAGGCTTTGTCCCGGCTGGGTACACAGCAAAGGCTATTGCTAAGCATGATACTTGCAGTGAAAGGCAGTCAAAGCTAAAAGACTCCTAAAGTTGCTCCTGGACATTTCCTTGTGGATATCCATTCATTTCTTCATCCAATTCTATAAGGATGCTGTCACTCAAAACTGCTCGTGAACTGAGTTGGAGGCAGGACTGTTGCAGAAATTCACACAGGGGTAATTGACCTTGGCCAGGGCCTCAGAGCTCCTGGGGAAAAGCCATTTTGCAGTAAAGCCACGGATTTCAATTCTCATGAAGAAAAAAATCAGACACATATCCTTCTGCAAAGGGCTGGCATGCAGCTTCCAAGGACTAAATGAATTTCCTTAGAACTCATTTGTAAATCCAATAATTAGTTTATGAATAACAATTAATTAGAATTTAGCTCCCCCAAGAAATGTTGCATGTCATCCTGTCATTTGTCCTGATTGATCTTCACGTAAGAATACTGCAAATGTTGGAGACATATGTAGGAAAAAAAAAAAAAAAAAAAAAAGAAATGAAGCCTGGCATAAAGACTAGATTTGAGCAAAAATTGATTGAAGCAAAATACAATTATTAATGATTGTCATGTATAATTGCTGTGATTATAGGCTGCATTCTGGTGAAGGGACCCGTAATTCAGACAACTGGTATGTCAAAGATAATTCAATTTCTCATCGCCCCCTTCTCTAATTCATTTGCACATTCATGGTGGAGCAGTGTCAAACCTGAGTTGTGTCTCTGTGGCAGGGGTGAAACTGGACACAGGAGAGTATGTTCTATCAGATTGCTTTGACCTAGTTCTCCCAGCTCTCTGAAGCAGCTGTGCTTTGACTTGTCAGGATGGGTCCTCGTTCTGAGCTGCGCAGTACTTCACAGCCTCAAAACCACAATTCTACAACTGAAATGAACACCAAGGTGGGTGAGATTGGCATTGCCCGTGTGCCAAGCTGAGCACAGAGGTGATGGCATTTGAGGGCTGGGGTCATGGTGACCCTACGCCTCTAAATTAACAGTCAGGTATTTTTTTTTAACAAATGGTGAATGCGCCAGAAAAATGAAATTCATAAAGAGTTCACAAAAAACATTCACAAAAAAAAACAAAAAAAAAAAACCAAAAACACTTCAAAGTGACAAGTAGTGTTCTGAAAGCTGACCCCATTGAAAGAAAAACATCAAGCAGAAAGGTGAAATTCCGAAAAAGAGGCAAAAAAAAATCACATGGTAAATTCTAGGTGATTAAAAATAGTGTTTTTAAAGGGGTGTTCATCTTGCTTAGAAAGAAACAGCACCAACTTTGTTTCAGTGTGACATGTGCCATTTCTTTCTGATTTTTTTTTTTTAGTTCAGCTGCAGAAGCAGAATATTCATTATTTTCCCAAATTTGCATGCAACAAAGTAGTTAGCCTAAAAAGTTAAATACTTGATATACCAATACCTTTTGTCTGCTTTTCACTAGCTGAGATAAACCTAGACCAGCTCACAGATGTACTCGCTATGCTTTTTGGTCTGTCACTGAATTTGCCTTTATTATTTTTGAAGTGATTTCAGGCTGATTCTGCATATGTTACCATCCTTAAAAAGGAGATAATTTGGGTTCTTGATTAGTTTTTGTGTAAAAAAATTTAAATTATTTAGAATAACAGAGGCAATTCCCAAAGAAACAAACTATAACAGTAACAAGCAACAGCGTAAACAGAATTCATCACTCCTGACTTCTGGTATCTGACAGTGGGACCTGATTGCCCTGGACCCTCACTTTAGTCAAAGGAGAGACACAGGTCAGAGAAGTCACCCTTAGCAGATGCCCATTTCTGGATTAGCTGAATCTGCACAACTGAATATTGCCCCACAAAACAGCTTATTCCCTTTGTCCTGTGAGCTTCAGGGCTTTCACCATCCTGGTTTGCTGTAGTTAATGGGTGAACCTCTGGGAGAGGATCCTGTCCAGAGGAAGAGAGGTCCCCCTGTGGGTATTCTTAATGGAAAACTGAGGGAAAAGGCATGTAGAATTGGAGAAACTATGGGAAAAGGAGAAAAAAAAAAAAGGGGGGGATTGCACTGTAGTTGCAAGGATATGCAGGACACAAAACTGGGGCTACCTGAGAAGGTTCCTTCTTCTTCTCCTTGCAAAGAAAAGCCTATCCTTACTGGCTCTTCTAAAAACAGCTAAAACATCCCATTAAAATATCAGCAATAGCAATTCCTGTGCTACAAAGCCCAGTGTCCAATACAGACTGCTGTATTCTCATCTGAAAGCTGTGCATGGATGAGGTAAGGTTTATGAGAATTCACAGCAGTAATTATGGGTACACTGCAATGAGGGATCTTTTTATCGTCCTCCAACCCCTTATTATCAACCCAGAAATTCACAGTTTCCTGCAACATGCAAAAGAAATGCAGACATATTGTATTCCAGAAATATACAGTTAAACTACTAAAGCGGTGTTAACTTCGTCTTGCAACAATGATGTGCAGTAATACCTTATTGTCAAAAGGCATATGAGATCACACATACCTAGGCTTTTAAGGCTTATTTGATATTTTCCTTCTTTTTTTTTTTATTTTTCCTTCCGAATTCTTATATTAAGTTCTCCTTCCCCCATATTAAGGATTCTTTGAACTGCTTGAATATGGCAGACCATACGCTCCTTCTCTGATCTCAGTGAACAGCATTACCCAAAATTTCATTCCCTGTCAGACAGGTTTCCTAATGACCTGGCAGAAATGAGCCATTGCCTGAGGAATATTCCATTTCTCCCTGCTCATGAGCATCTGTCTATGAAAGGAAGAAGAAGAAGGTCAGACCTAGAGGAATTGTTTTTTCCTGGGAGTCTTTCCTGTAACCTTGACACTCAGAGTGTGTTCATCAATTCACAGAAGACTTTGTGTACTGAGACATTTGGGCAGAATTCCTAGTAAAATGTTTCCCAGAAATAAAAAACATATGTATATTCTCTAGCCAGCCCCTATAGAAATTGTACAAAGAACTTTGGAGCTTACATAACCTTGACCTCTTGAGAGGAATGAGACTCATTCTTATTTTCATTTTCACTGTTTGTAGCATTATTAGACAGCAAGGTAAACACGTTGATTTACACCTGAAACTAGGGCATATTTAAAACAGTCTGACACCTTTACTAGCACTGAAATTTTAAGGAAAACAACAAAACAAAGTATTTGCATGTGAGCCAAAGTGATGTAGGCTTCATCAAATCTATTTTGAGTCAGTAAGGGCAAAAAAAGTTCACAGAACAGAGCTGTATTCCTACTGATGGTAGGAGACACATTTGCAGTGGGAAACTTTGGTTTCTAACACCAAAGTTGTAGGAATATTCACTGAAGACTGTCTGGCTTGTCAAGCCATGTCAGTAATGGACAGTTAGGCTTCTAAGATATGCCCACAGGTGAGAAATATCCAGCAGGCTACTTTCACCAGCAATTAGGGAAAGAAAGGGTTTGGATGATAGCCCCAACACATAAAATGAAATAGTTCATTGCCTCTGTGGGAGTTACATGAGTTTGGTGTGAAAGTAAAACTGGGCCCTCATCTTTAGATAACATTGGGGAAGTGATGGTACAGATGACAAACTCATCATCTGAGCAGTCCAGGATAATTATAAGGAGTGTAAAAACATGAGGGAAGCAGATCTTCCCTCCGAATAGGTTTTATTTTGGCAAAGGAGACAAACAGCAACCAAACGATTCTCTCTCATCAAAGTAAAGGTTGTTTGGAAGGTCCTGTCTAGGCAAAGATATTCCATTTAGAAACATTGACTCCAAGGGTTTTCCCAAAATGGATATTTTCTTTCAAATGATTAAGTTAACTAGGATTCTTGCTGCAAAAAGGTACTTTCCAAAAAAGCTATTTAAACCCTCTGATGCATTCGTTGGCCCAAAAGTCTGTTCTCCACCACCTTGGGTTTTTCTCCGGGAAACCCGAGAGTGCCACAGATCAGGACTTTAAAGGCTGCTGTCTTCTTGTTTTTCCACAGTCTGAAATCTCAAGAGAGCTGAGCTGAACCATTGTCCCTTTCCTGACTATAGGAATTACTTGGACTGCCTGTTGACAGAAGGAGAACATGGCTCCTTCCTATGGCTATGTGGGGGTAATTTCCTTTGAAAAGGAAAATTTAAAAGAAATAGGGAAGAAATACCAGTACCACTTCTCCTTCTCCACCAGTACCACTTTAAGGCTGAGAGAGCTGGGTCTGTTAAGCCTGGAGAAGAAAAGGCTGAGAGGAGACCTCATTAGTGTCTATAAGTACCTCAAGGGAGGGAGTGAGGAGGATGGCGCTGGCCTCTTTTCAGTGGTGGCCACCAACAGAACTAGAGGAAACGGCCACAAACAGAAGCACCAAAAGTTCCACAGGAACTTTAGGAAAAATTTGTTAACAATGAGGGTGACAGAGCACCGCAATAGGCTGCCCAGGGAGGTTGTGGAGTCTCCTTCTCTGGAGATCTTCCAAACCCGCTTGGACGCAGTCCTGAGCCACATGCTGTAGGTGCCCTGCGTGTGCAGGGGGGTTGGACTAGATGATCTCTAGAGGACCCTTCCAACCTTAAGCATTCTATGATTCTATGATTCTCCTGTATATGACCCAACTCTCATGACTGAGATGCCCTACAACAAACCAGACATAGTCTTGAACCAATGACCATGGCCTGGTGGGCCTGGGGATGCAACTAGCTATTTGCTTACCTTAAAGCCAGAAACTCACTATTACTTTTCACTCCAGTGATGACTCGACCACTAAGGCAAAGATGAATTTTTTACATTAAAGGGCATTGATCACATTAATTATTTTGAATTTTGTGCCTAAGTGAATCAGCTTCTTCCATATCTGTGAGAAATCCAGCTTTTCTCTTCCTTTCCCCAAATACCATATACCATACATCATCTCTGACTACAAAATTAATTGGATGGGAGCTGCACAGTAAATCTGTTAATTGGTTTATAATTTTAATTAATTAAAATGTGGTCTTTGGGGAAATTTAGCATCTTTTGCCAAAACATTTTGCTGGCTATAACAATTCTAAAAACAAAATATTCTGGATTCTTCCAACTTTATGTAGAGTTCAAATTCATTAAATTTTTTTTTTTGTTATTTACTTCAGTCTTTCTTCTACCTCGATATCTGTTTCCTCAGATATTGGTCAAAATCCCTGCAGAGACAAATGTACATTTTTGCTGCTATGAGCCATCCATGAGGAACATCTTTGTCCCGGCAAAGCTGCTAACTCCTTTTGTCCTGGGTAGAGCCTAAGTCATGAGTATCCGTCTAAATCTGTGTCTTTGAGACTCTCTTGTAGTCAGGTAAGAGAAGGCAGGGAGGTAATTCCTCTCATCCTTCAGATGCCTCAAGGACAGCATTTAGCAGCATGGTGGAAGTGATGTTTTCCTCTTCTGAAGAAAAGAGTCAGGATGACCACATCAGGTGAATACACTGATGGACTGTTGGAAGTCAGCAAAGTCCCATTTTTGAGACAATGAAGCAAGATGCTGAGCAGGCAATAGCCTTGAGATGGATCTGCTTCCACTCTTCTCTTAATCAAATACAACAAAAATACCAAAATGCTTATTGAGCTCTAAATAATGTCTTCTTTGAACATAAATTAGAATAAAGAACTTTAGAACTACAGAGGCCTAGATGAATGGGAGAAAGAGAACTGTTTTCTCATGGAGCACACCTTGTCTCCTCCACCCTTGCAAACTGGGGGCTTGTCCACCTCTGTTCTCAGTACAAAAGTCTGTAAGGGCTTCCTGGTTTGCAGTAAAACCTGCATAAGCTGGAGCCCTAGGAGAAATTATCACGTCTGTCCAGTGATCTCAGCAAACTGCACTCTCTCCTCTCTAGAAGTTCCTCTTGTCACAGTCTACAGCAGGTTTGCACAGCTCCTGGATGTGCATATGCAGTAAGTGACAGAACAAGCTAACATTAAGATCTTGTCCACAAGAGGAGACGCTCTTCGTTCCTCTCCCCGCAGCTCAGTAGCTCATCCTGCTAAAGGCAAAACAACCCATCCCCTGCTGCTAAGAGAGTGGCCCATCTGAAAAGAAATTCTGACTCACACATAGACATAAGCTAATAAATAATAATTCTTAAAAAATCGTGAAGCATCGGTATCAATCATTGTTTGGTTTAGTATCTTTCCCTGAAATCAGCTCATGGATGTGAGAGATTTACAAAGTTACACTTAAATCCAAATGTGTGTAATCCCCGGACAACAGCAACTCCACTATGCTGATTTTACGAAGACCATTTTTCCTTGTGCTTAGAAATCACCATTATACTCCTTTGGGGTAATGCTTCTGCAGCATCAAAATAACAGCTTTGAAATCAAATGGCAGGGCAGGGTCTTCAGTATGGTGGTTAAGAAAGTATAAAAGGAGCATTTCTATATCCTGAACTTGTAGTTAACACAGACTGGGAAAGTTAACATAGAAACATCTTCATCAAAGAGACAGCTTGTAATGGAGGCACAAGAGATTAACAGGCTGAGATTATTCCAAATATAGTATCTGGGGTGATGTTCTAGTCCTCACCCACCTCCCAGTGGGCATCTAGGCCTGTATGTCAAAATCAGGGCTCACAAGTTGCTCTAACACTGAAACCCAAATGGGAACCAACAGCAGACAAGGGAAGAATGAAAGATTTTTTCTTCTCCTGACCAGGCATTGTCTTTGAGTTGGCAGCATGGGGTGGCCTGAGACAAAGCTTGCCTTGCTGCTGTCCCATGCTAAGTCTCCTGAGGGGCTAAGCAGGACCCTGAAGGTCCAATTCTAGTGTCAGATACTTTAAAACAGATGCTTGTCACTCCTTGTTTCTCTATTTCTCCCCACATTGTGGCAAAGACCACAGCTTCTTTCACTCTTTGAACTTGGCAGGCAATTCACAGAATCAAGGAATGGTTAAGGTTGGAAGGGACCTCTAGAGATCAGCTAATCCAACCCCCCTGCTCAAGCAGGGACACCTAGAGCACGTGGTACAGGGTCACATCCAGGCAGGTTTGGAAGATCTCCAGAGAAGGAGACTCCACAACCTCTCTGGGCAGCCTGTTCCAGGGCTCTGTCACCCTCACAGGAAAGAAGTTCGCCCTCACATGGAGATGGAATGTTTCAGTTTGCACCCATTACCCCTTGTCCTATCACTGGCCACCACCAAGTAGAGTTTGGCCCCATCCTCCCTACACTCACCCCTCAGGTACTTATGCGTATTGATCAGATCTCCTCTCACTCTTCTCTTCTCCAGGCCAAACATGCCCAGCTCACTTGGTCTTTCCTCATATGGTAGATACTCTAGTCCCTTAAACATATTTGTCTCTCTACGCTGGGCCCTCTCTAGAAGCTCCACGTCCCTCTTGTACTGGGGAGCCCCGAACTGGACACAATATTCCAGGTGCAGCCTCACCAGAGCTGAGTAGAGGGGCAGGATCCCCTCCCTCGCCCTGCTGGCAACACTTCTCCTGATGCAGACCAGGCTCCCATTGGCCTTCTTGGCCACGAGGGCACGTTGCTGACTCATGGTTAACTTGTTGTCAACCAGAATTCCCAAATTCCTCTCCATGGAGCTGCTTTCCAGCATGTCAACCCCTAATCTGTACTGGTGCCTGGGGTTATTCCTCCCCAGGTGCAGGACCCTGCCCTTGTTCCTGTTGGACCTCATGATGTTTCTCTGTGCCCAACTCTCCAACCTGTCCAGGTCCCCCTGAATGGCAGCACAGCCCTCTGGAGTGTCGGCCACTCCATCTAGTTTGGTATTGTCTGCAAACCTGGTGAGAGTGCACTCTGTCCCCTCGTCCAAGTCATTGATGAACAAGCTGAACAGCACTGGGCCCAGTACTGATCCCTGCGGGACACCACTGGCCACAGGCCTCCAACTAGACTCAGCCCCATTTACCACCACCCTCTGGGCTCTGCCATCCAGCCAGTTCTCAATCTCCCTCACTGTCCACTCATTCAGTCCACACTTCCAGAGCTTTCCCATGAGGCTGTTACGGGAGACTGTGTTGAAAGTCTTGCTGCAGTCAAGGTAGACAACATCCACAGGTTTCCCATCGTCCATCCAGCCAGTCACCTCATCGTAGAAGGCTATCAGGTTTGTCAAACACAACTTTCCCTTGGTGAATCCATGCTGATTCTCTTGATCACCTTCTTTTCTTTGACATGCCTAGAGTTGGTCTCTAGGATGAGCTGCTCCATCACCTTTCCAGGGATGGAGGTGAGGCTGAACAGCCTGTAGTTTCCCAGCTCCTGCCTCTTGTCCTTTTTGAAGACTGGATTGACATGGGTTTCTTCCAGTCCTCAGGCACCTCACCCACCCTCCATAACCTCTCGAAGATGATGGAGAGCAGCTGAGCAAGAACCCCTGCCAGTTCCCTCTTCACTCTTCAGTGCATCCCATCTGGGCCCATAGATTTATGGGTGTCCAGTTTGCCTAAATAATCCCTAACCCAATCCTCCTCAACAAGCAGAAAGTCTTCGTCTCTCCTCATTATCTCTCTTGTCTCTGGGTTCTGTAGTTCATGGGGACTAGCCTTAGCAGTAAAGACAGAGGCAAAGAAGTCATTTAGTAACTCTGCCTTCTCTAACTGTGATTGTGGATGGCTAGAATCACATTTCATCTCCTTCTCATCATCTTTGTGGGGGACGGAACAGCATGTGGCAAGGCAGAGCGGGCAGTTAATTTATGGGGAAATTGACTTTTTCTCTGGTCATTTTGTCTCCTGGCAGCTTGGAGTGGCAGCACCATTATCTGTTTCTGCCAGTGCTTCTAATGCTGCAAAGTCTCTAATTAAAGGCATGCCAAGTTGTAGATACAGCATATCTTAATTATATGTATGTGAATAAAGCATTTAACAAGATGCGAGAGGCCCTTCCCTTTCCCTTGGAGCTCCTAGATCAAAGAAAAAAAAAAAAAAAAAGAAACTCCCTTGGAAACAGTTCAAATTCCCTGCTTTCTGGAGGGCTGTTTTGTCACCAGCCTTTTCTTCAGACTTCTCCTGGGCTAGCATCAAACTTTGAAAATAATTAAAGAGAGAGATGGTATGAATGGTGCTGTGAGGACCTCCTGCCCTTTGAGCAATCTTTGCTTAGTCCCAACCAAACAATGCACACAGCAAAACCTTGAGTGCAGCAGGGAGTAGCGCTCACTTCCTGGCATGGGAAGGTTTGTCTACTGGAGAAAGACCTGTGCTTGCCAAATTTGCAGCCAGTTCCTGCTCATTTAGCTGAGCTGAATACTTTTTCCCCCCTGTAAATGTCCCATTTTAACCATTTAAAGTTCTCTTACTCCTTCCCTCATGGGAAGCTCTTCCCAGGTCTAACTTAGCGTTACCTTCGAAACCCATGGCCCATCTGGCACAGCACAGGTCTATAAGCTGGGATGAGTAAGTGGAGAAGAACATGACACTGCAGCCTCATGGTCAGACCATTTACCTGGGGATGAAGAATTTTGTTCTTTGGAATATTTGTGTTTTGGGTGTTCAGCAATTATTGTCAAGAATGAGGAGGCAGATGGAGGTGCTGGAAAGATGACTCTTTGGTTTATCCATTCCTGTCTCCAGACATGTACCATGGAACTGTACGCTCCCCAAGGACACTAATATGTGATTTTTCCTTGTTCATGCTAGATGAGCATCTAGTTTCAGTGAGGCTAACAAAAGATGAGTCTTTAGAAACTGAAATACAGGGCCAAGATGGTGTGTTTTGCAAGAGGATGACTGCTGTGGGTATGACTAAGGAGTAAGGGAGACCTGCACTGCAAATGCCCTTGCTCTGAGATCAGTGCAACACCACCTCCTGCAGCCTCAGTTTCTGATGCACAAACCAGTGGCACAATGTGTCAGGTTTCTTTGCTGACATCACTAGCCCTCTGTTGCTCTGTGTAACACAAGGAACTTCATGTTCCATCCCAAACAGAGCTTAACTAAACAAAAGTAATAATTTAACATTAACAGTGCTTTTTCTCCACAGTGCTGTCACCCTTTGACAGCCCATTGGACCATAAGCAGATCTTCCGATCAAACAGATGAATCAAATCCTTCCTGCTGCTTTCTGATCCAGCAGCACTGACCTACAGAGGTTACCCACTCATCAGCTTTGTTGCATCCCTGGCCAGGTGCCAGCAGTTTCCTTAAATGATGCTATTGGGCAGGTGTCCTTGGCAAGAGGGGAAGTGCTCTTGGCTTTCAAAGCCGTAGCCATGCCAGAGAAAATCCATTCAGAGTAGGACTTACTGAGGAGTACTAGGATCAACTGAAGGGAAATGGGAGGAAGATCTTCCTATGAATGCTTGCTAACTGTTCAGATTGCAGTTCCGGGATTCTAAACACAATTAAAATAAATAAATAAATAAATAAATAAGTAAAATACAACTCTATCCAAAGATGACACAGGGAATGGAAGCTAGAAAATCTGTTTTGTATTCAAAGTAAGTGACACCTAAATCCCTTAGGTATTCCTGTTGTTGCCCTGGGAGCTGGAACAGAGGTACAGAATGCTTGAGCCTTTGTTCCCTTATTTTTTTGCCATGTTATAGATGTATGCTTAGCTAGGGAAGCTGTGCATGATGTCAGTGTGTGGAATTTCTCTCCCACCCAGGGACAACTCACACCTCACCTGGCTTTTAATCCAAAGGCCAGTGCTTCACAAGGCTGCTTCATTGCTCCCAGCAGGAAAGGAGAGGGAAGGAAAAACAAAAACCATGGGACAGCAACATTTCCAAGCCCTGCGACACATGTTCTTGCACCTGCACAGATCCGGTGCCTGCGCTGGGCCTCAGGGGTTGCTGGCACCTTCCAGCAGTTCAGACAGAGAGAAGACTGGGCTGCTCAAATGCAACTTCTCACAGTCTGCCTCTCTGCCTCTGCAAAGCCTTTCAGCTAGCAAAAAAAAAAAAAAAAAAAAAGAAAGAAAGAAAAAAAAGAAAGCAACTACCCATATTTCCTCAGATTTTGGATAAGCTTTCCCTCTTTGTGACATAACTGTTTTCTCCATGGATCAATTTCTCCTCTGCTGGCATTAGTTTCTTTTTTATAGTGGATTAAACTGTTTTGATTGAATGAAAGTGCCAGTGTATTACCAGGGAGGCTCACAGATTCATTATCAAATAAACAAAATGCAAATATATTTGTAGGGTTGTCACTGAGTGAGAGCAGAGCCACTACACATTGCAGAGAGAAGCATTACACTGAACGTACATCCCTGCGGTTTGTTATCTTATGGCAATAAATTTTATACCTCAGCTTTCATTTTTATTGCCATAAAACACAATGGACTGTTTCCAAGTTAAGGCTGTGATGCTGGCCATAATCTGTCCAGCAAAGCAATAAAGAAAGGTCATTTTTTTGTTGTTGTTGGTATTTAATTTCTTCTATTGATTCACTCCAACATAAGCTACCATCCTGAAATAATTCCCAGGAAGCAGAGGCTGGCCTCTTCTGATAAGTCAGCAAGGAGAACCTGGATATTTTCCAGGACATGCCCCAGCACTTCGTGTGATTTCTCCAGCGAGATGTAAAAAGTCAGAAGATCTGTGTGAGCTAATTGTGGCACATCACTGCCACAACTACCTGAGCAAATTGTAATCACCGAAGGAATTATTCTCTTCACACCCTGCTATAGTCAGGAATTAATACAATCTCCATATTATAGATAGTAAACTAACTCACAGAGAGTCCAAGGACACACAAGAACCAGGAAGCAAAACCAGGAGCTGACATGAAGCCTGAGATTTTCTGGGTTAGCCCCTAAATACAGCCTTGACCTCATGATTCTGGCCTGGTGCACACTGGTAAAGAGCCCTTCTTTACCCTGTTGCTGGAATAGGTTTCATTGATTGCTGCAATGAGACCCCACTTAAGATATACTCCTTATACTACCTAAAAGCAGTAGTTTATCAAACAAAGCACATGAAGAAGTTTGTCACCTATCCAAGGTGCTGAGTAGGGAAAGGTTTTTGAGGGATTTCTGGGAGGGTATTTTTCTCTCACCATCTGTCTTTGAGATATACTCAGGAAAGGAGCACAGAACACATCATAAATTACATTTTTAAATATTTTTGGATATGACATCTAAACAGGTCAAGGCAAATGCTACATATTAGATCTGTCATGAACAAATAACACCATCACTAAATCAGGTTTACCTTGAAGATCATAGAAAAAAAAATATATATATATACTTCTGTGTTTGTCTCACCTGGAATTTTTGTTGAATAACAAGCTGAATTCTGTCAGTCAGAACTCAAAGCCTGTTGCAAACCTCACCGTAGGAAGGCCTTTGCAAATGTTGTCCTTTAGTAGAAATAGTTAATATTTCCTCTTTTGTCAGATTAATGCATAAAGATAAAAATATAATTTTATACACACACCCACATATATACACATGGTAACTTTTTACGGGTGATATGTAATCAAGTTTGCAAATTGATCCTTGCAATTGTAAAATGACAGTCTTAAAGCACAGAGAAGCTATTTCTGAATATGCCTGGCATTTAAGGAGGGTAAGAATCCTGCTAATCCCTGACTTCATTTTTAGACCTCTGGCTAATTTTAAAAATCTGCTTCATGTCTGCCACAACCAGGGGCTACTCTAACATCTAATTACAAAGACAATTCTGTAGGAGTTGTGAGGCAGTTTTTAATTACTTTGGACTTCATTTTCAATATTTTCCTCTTCTCTAAGAAGATATAAATTCAAAGTACTAAGACACTGGAAAAAAAAGAAAGGAAGGAGTGAAGGAGGCATATGGCACTAAAGTGATGTGAAATCATACCCGTGTCCCTGGAAAATGTTGCCATAAGGTGCAATGTTCTACTAACTGTGATGGAAAAGCTGATGTCTGCTCTGAGCAGGCTCAGTAAGGAGGTAACCTCATTGCTAAAACAAGAAGGGCCCTAGAATGGCATATGTAAGAGTGAAACTGGGCGCTGATGCATAGCTATTTTTACAAGCTAGGGAACCAGAGTGATGTTGCAGAGTTTTCACCTGTCTTGTTAGCAATACTGCATGCATGAAATACTACTCAGTTCAAGGCCACATGCTTTTCTCAATTCAGGAAAGAGAAGCACGAGATCTGGGCTGTACTGGTTCTTCCACTCGTCCTTCCTCTGATGTACTGTCAGGCTATGGATAAGATGTATTAACTCCCATTTCTCTAACATCATTCACCTGTTCAGATTATAAACTTTCTTTGGAATTTGTATTATTGTATAATTTGTGTTTCTTTTATTACAAGGGAAACCCTGGAAGAGACTTTTAAAAACCCATAATCCTATCAAAATTTTTAAGCTGTGTTGTGTGGTTTGCCTGAACACGAACTCAAATGCAATCAAATATAGATGAATAAAGAAGCCCTGCCTGCGATCTCTGTTGTGTGGTACTCTGGTTGCACTTCTTTAACATCCTCTAAAGGACGAGAGGCACAGCAAACACCTGCCTGGCATGTTCCAAACTGTGCTTTTGTCAGAAGTCATTCCACTGGATAAGATTTCCAATTGCTTATGCATCGTGCAGGATGCAGTGCACCTCTCATACAGCCCCACCCAAAGGAGACCAGCAGTTCCAGTGAGAAGACAATTTGTATCAGCAATGAGACCTGCTGGCTGCAGCTGTCCATCCTTCTGCAAAATGGAGAGTTGTGCTAAAAGGAATTTAACTGTCTTCTGCCAATCTTGCCTGTTCTCCACCCAGCTTAATTAAAATTTGCCATCCAACTCTCAGACAAGCGTTACACACACAGAAGGTCAAATGTTTCCCTCCGTACCTTCTCTTTGCATTTTGGGAAAGGTTCCCTAAGTGGCCCGTTCAGAATATAAACACTAGCTACTAATTTTATTTCATATTAAATATCCTTCAAAGTAAATTTCAGGAGTCTTTGCACTTTATCAACAAAAATAAAAAAGTTAAGGAAGGGATTTGCTGATGGAAAATGCTAAAATTGTCTGACTTTAATTAATACTGGAAAGAACATGTGAAACAGAGGAGCCTTTGCTTATGTCAGCATTTCCTTTCGGCAAAGATACTAATTCAAGCATCATGGACTGGGTAAAATTCAGTGAAATACAGATGATAGAAACACTGCCACTCATTTAGTCTGTAGTACCAAAGCTTTCTTTCTTTTTTTTTTCTTTTTTTTGTAGAAGAAAATTTCCGCAATCCAATGCATGTGAACAAGTTATAGACCCCAAATAAAAGAAGTTTTGAGATCTGTCAGGTTGTCTGGTTGAAGATAGGGGGATCATGGGGTGCTGCCTGGACAAATGTGTGTTTGAGGCAGATTCAGTAGAATCTACATAGAAGGAGACAAAGATCAAAAAGGAAAAAAAAAAAAAAAAAAGGCAGAGCTCCTTGGTAGCACAAACCTCAGGGGAAGGGGATCAGACGGAGAACAGAGGAATGACCTGTTTTCTTCAATGTCTTCCTTGATGTTCCAAAAAGCAAGCTCTTGTGATTTTTATATAGAGAAATTTGTGTTTCTATAGAGTTTATAAAGAGAAGCTTCTCATACTGAAGTACGATTTATCCATCTAGATAGAAGCGTCTTGAAGGACTTATAATTTTACAAGTGATCATTTTGCAGAGTTACTGGACCACTGGAAAATTGCGAACTCAACTAACTGGTCGTCTTCTACTCCAGTGACATTTTGTGGTCAGACAGGTACCACCACAGTTGCAGAAAGGTTTTAGAGGAGAAATAAACACAGCTGATGTATACTTGTGGGACAAGCTGTGAGAAGCTGCTGAATGTGGAAGATTGTACCAGACTGGTCATCTCTGGGATTTCTGAGAGGAATTCAATGAAAATATTTGAAGGATGTTGGGAGACAGGTTCTGAGAAGGGCTCCAATTGTCAGTTTTGGTGCAAAGATCGGACCATCATATGGACTAAGCAGAGGGGACTGAGCTTTTGTGAAAGTCCAGTACAAATTGCCGTTGAAAAGTGTTGCATGCCATGGTTGCATTGCAAGGGCCAAGCCCTCACCGGGTCTCATCCGCAGATAGTAATGCTCACAAAGTAGCCATATTTGCAAGGTTATTGACTAGATTGTGTGGGAAAGGTCTCCATCCTTCTTCACTCTGTAGGATCACTGTGAAAGAAGGAACACAGAATTTGGGGATTTGAAAGTGTATTAAACCAGAAAAAATCCTAAATGAAGTGGGACAGAGCCAGAAGGAGGTTAATGGTTTGTCCCAGGGATAAGAGCTCTCTGAAAAATGGAGTGCCATGTGGCATTCAGTAGGACATGTGATATAATTCCAGGCCAAAGATTTTTTCTCTGCATCCAAAACAGAGCTCCATGCATTCCTACAGTTCTCCCATAAAAGGTGGCTCCCCCTCCTCACCCTCCTGACCTGTCCTTCCTTCTTAAGTATTCCCCTAGCCCAAGCAAAAGAGGGATGCTGTAAACACAGAACAACATGGAAAAAATGCAGAAGGGGCCATGATGAGTTACTAGGAACTATAAAAGAGCCTGTAAAAAATGATCAGCCCTGACACAAGAGAACTAGACCTTGAGTGCTGTTGCTCCATAAAACTGACAGCTAGTAAAAACAGAACAAGTGGAAAGAAACAGCTCCCATCCTATACCTCACTGGGATTTAGTACCAGCAGGGAAAGGGCATCCCGTGTGGGAGCTGGCAGAGTTCAGTGTCACTGTACATTGAAAGCAGCAAATTATTGGCCAGTAATAACTATATCAGATATGATCTTTTCCCATGGCCTCTTCGGGTTAATGTTTTCAAGGAGCCAAAAATTGGAAATGCCCATGAGCAGCAGGGTCAGCTACTCAGCTGAAGAAGTAAAATGGATCCCTGGGTCCCTAGAGAGTCAGATACAAGAACTGAAGGTCTGAAAGTAAACCAGCTACTTCTTTTTTCATGTCTATTATCATATTTTCTTCACCTCCTTAGGAGGCGAAAGAGCTGGAAACACCAGCAACGCATTACCCTGGACATCAGTACAGATGCACGTTGCTTCCACTTTGTTTTCAATGTAGCCAGTTCTCTCACTAAATAGTCTATTTAAATAAGAACATCTATCTTCTAAATTGTGTGTATCAAACAATCAATCACTTGGAGCCTGAAAACCTCCCCAAATCTGTAATTATGGTGTCACAGCTGATTGTGATGAAAGTGAAGCTGTCAGGGAGACATTTGTGAGACAAACACACTTGCGCACAGCAGCTCTCCCCAGAGTGCCATGGCAAGCTTTCCTGCCATATGGGGCCGTGATTAATAGCCCAGCCTATATGTAAATATTTAGCTGCTTAGGAAGCAATAGGATCCAATTACCTTTCATTCCATTTCTCTCCTCACGGTAAAATGTAAACTGCAATTTTGGAGTTTTTTCTTAAAAATAAATAAATAAATATGACTCATACCCTGCTGAAGATATTAAAGACATTCTTCTCGGTGCCCGAGGTAACACAAGCTGAGAACTCAGCTGGGCAAAGCAGCTGAAATCTCTTATTTTCTCATTACTGTAATGCCCCTCTCCGAGGAATGAACGCTTTCACTTTCTGCCAATAAACCCTCCCGACTGCCGCTGTAACAGAGGCCTGGAACAAGAATGCATGCAGGTACATGATACCATCTGAAGCAAAGCTTTTATCTTGGTAGTTTTTAGGATGATCCTTAAAGCCCACAGATGCCAGAAGGAAGAGCAGGCTGCAAATCACAGCAGTCCCTGTGGGGAGAAATCAGACATTTCTGACTCTCGAAGTAGTAAGGACAGTTTGAAGCCCAGCTTTATGTGCAGCCAAAGCAGGGTAAGGAGGGGAAAAATAAGACTCAACAATGTGGTTTTTTGTTGCTGTTGTTGCTTTTTTTTTCTTGAAGAATTTCATGATTTTTATGGCAAGTTCAAGATTTTTGACTGTGAAAAATGCATATTATGCATTTTTCTAACTTTGTGTGTTACTACAGGCAGAGATAATGCCATTTGGCTCCTTGGAATGAATCCCTTATTTTTAAACAATGTAAAAGGACTTTAAACCCCTGAGATATTACTACCACAGACTTGATATCCTAATAGATATTGCAGCTGACAGGATCTGTTTCTTCACAATGATACTTTGCACTATGCTGATACTTGAAGCTATGCAAAACCTGACTGGACATGGCCCTGAACACCCTCCTCTTGCTGGCTCCACTTTGAGCAGAGAGGTTACACTAGATTATCTCCAGAAGCGCCTCCAACATCAGCAATTCTCTGTTTCTGAGCCCATACAAAGCACAGGAACACGAAAGCAGCTGCATTCCTGCCAGGGAAAAGGCAGCAGGGTGGCTCTTTCAACACTCAGTTAACATGACTGCAGCCAGCAGGAGGGATCTAAACTGCACTCATGAAACAGTAGCATTTGTTGGGTTTCTGTATCTGGAAACACAGGGAAAAATCTTCATCTATATGATGCAAAAATCTGTTTTGGGGTTTACCCTACTGTGAACAGGTGCATATGGAGCAAAGATGTCTCACATCCATTAGAAACCTGGGCTCTGCTTCTCCTCTCAATCACTTCATGTGCAGAGCAGCATCTTGGGGCACTCAGCAGAGCTATTTCTGACTTATGCTGATCAAGACAAAGGCCCCAAAAGACCGAGGTGAGGAGAAAGGCTGCTGCTTCCAAGAAAGAAAGAAGAAAGGAAAAACTATTTGTGACAGGAAAGACCCATGCTGTGATTGCCTCTGGCTTGAGGGAGGCTACAACCAGAGAGGAAGGGGAGACTCAGAAGTTTTCAAACCATTTTCACATGGGGCTTACACAGCAGTTTCTCCTCTGGATGGATCCAGGCCACGCTTAGCCCTCTGGCCACAGCCATTTTGCTGTTTGAAGGAACATCAAAAGGAGGCACAAAGGCACATTTGCAAATGCAGAGACTTTGAAAGTAATGAGCAAAGGAGCCTCTGTGTAAAGTACAAATTGCTGCAGTGAGCTGCCATGAGAAGGGGGGCATGAGAGCCATGGCTGTGGCTGTGCTAGCCAGCATGGGGATAAACATCTCTGGTATGGTCTGCTGTCACCATGTCCTGCATGTGGCTTCCACTAAATATCAGGTCTGGTGAGTTCAGACTTCTCCCACAGCTCTCCAAATGGAATCAGTATTGGACACTTTCACATTTCACTTTCAAATGCAAAGATGTAAACCTTGACATACTCACCCAGTTTCGACTGTTCTCTGATGAGCCTTCAGGAAAATTCTGATCTACAAAGCTGCAAGTGCCTCAAATCTTGGAACTTGCCATGCAGCTGATGTTTCAGCACATGGAGAAACATGCTCATCTCCAGCATAAAATCAAGGGACATCCATAAACTCAGTACATTGCTGTAAGCTTAAATGGGATGGGAGACTCTCCATTTTCATCTACATCTACATTTACATTTACGTCTACAGGGCCCCTTGCAGCAGTGTTTAGCTGACATTGTTGTTGGCACAGTGCGTGGGAGCTGAGGACCTCTTCACGAACAGATCACCAACATACCCCCGCAAGAAACTCCATTATTTATGAATCGCTCAGAATGTATTAACCAAATAAAGAAGGAAAAAAAGACTATTTATCTTANTTAAATATATATATATATATAATACATATATATATATATATAATTCTAGTACCTACTACATTGGAAAACCTGAGGGAAATTTATTCTGTCTTTCTGGCAAAGAATACGGCAAATTCCATATCTTTCTCCAAGTAGAAGATGACAAGACATACATGAGTTGTTCTTGAGGAGGGAAGATGAATTTCCCCATTTTCTCTCCATAAAGCAGGTGATGCTATCTTTAACTAAAAAGATCCACATGCCAGACCAGCTCTGTTTTGGAAGATGAGTGATGATGGGCATTGGAGCCAGGACAGAAGCATGAGGAGGCTGGTGCCGCCTCACCTGAGGAGGGGAATCCCTGGGGTCAGTGGGACAAGAGGCTGCAATAGCTGATGTGCCAGACTAGACAGACACACTGAGGAGCACCCAACAGAGACGTAAGAGTCTTCACCAAATCACTTTGTTAATTTTTTCCCCTTCGGGCAAAACAATTGACCCTATCACAGTTAGTAGAAGCACTTCATCCCTGCCCATACTCCTGCTCTTTCGTGTTAGCTAAGGCTTCTGTATTGTTCGAGTAGTATTAGTGCTTCTCCAGCCTCCTCATGATGTTTTTGCAAATAATGTGCATTGGATTAGAGACCCCACCTGTTCTCATTGCCTGCAACATATTTGATTGGGATCTCAGGGATTCCGACCTTTATCTATATCAGGACTGCTTTTTCTCTGCTTGTTTCAAAGACAAGATTTCCTCCAGTATCCATGGAAATAAAATGTACAGAAAGCAGAAGGGAGAAGTGTGCAGTCCTGACCAGCTCTGGGTATTCCCATGTCTGCACTGAGTACAAATAAATGAGGGGCATTCCAACAGCTCATCTGAAATGATGAATCCATGAAGCTATGCAGGAAAAGATAGAGGGAAAAACACATGGCCCAGTCATGCTTTCCTGGCAAATATAAGGCCCAGGAATAAAACCAACAGCAGGTAAAGCCTGATAGTCCCTTAGAGAGTTGCTTCAGACAGGACAAAGCAATCTGCTACTGGAGTCATTTTGCATTGCCACCTTTACCAAATGAAAGGTCCTTGCACTTCTTCAAGGTAAAGAATAGCATAACGGTGGATCTGCCAAGGGAAAAATTTCTCTCAAAAAAAAATTAACAGTATTCCTGCTTTTCAATTTTAGATGTCAGATATGCAAATCTGACCCTTGAATGTCCCCTCCAAACAGCACCCAGCTCAGTTTTTGCATGTAGAAATGTTTTGCAGTGATGCCAAAACTTTTGTATATGATCTCATGTTCCTTGATATGAACCATCATTTAGAGATAGTAAGATGTCTCACTCATGAGGACAGCTTGCTGGGAAAACTGAGGGAAGTGCATAATGACAGGCTTTTTTCTAAGAGTCTACCAAATGCCATAGTGTGACAGGCACACAAACCAGACCATTGTAGCAGGGATTGGGAGTTGCCTGCTCTTCTTAACACCAATATAGTGCCTTTGAAATCATTTCAGAGTCTCTGCTACCCTAATGCATGAATTCTTGCTATGTTTCTCCTTCTCTGGTATTGATCTAAGTAACACATTAATTGCTGTCCAGGTCCCATTTAACAAAAAAGTAGACAAGAAAGGGGCTTCTTAAGGCCCATCACATCAAAGGTGATGATTCAGTAGGCCAGAGCCTGCAGAGACAACATAGACATTTTCTGGGAGAGAGGAGAAATATTTTGTCTTACAGAAAACCCATCCTGTCACACTCACAAGGAAGAAAACTGTGCTTGTGTAACATAAATTCAAACAAACGCACGTGCAAATGTGCAATTACCTCTTGGGAAAGTTTAGATTATGGCATTCTACCCCGTGCAATTGCAGAGAGAGAGAAGCGGAAGGTGGAGATGTCATTTGACTATTAATAACTACGGGTATGGTACAGTCCTTGCAAAATGATCTGACAAAATAAGCAATTCCAAAACCACTGCCTCCTGCTATTCCTTTTAATTTAAGCATCAGTAGCACTGGCAAATATCCCTGCTCCTGCTGGCTTTTCTCAGTATACAGCCACAGTCATTGGCAGCGGGGAATTTCCACACCGGACCTCTGCTCCAAAAGCAAAGAGTAAAAGGTCCAGTTCTGTTGGCTGGGGCAGGCTCAACATCTGAGAATAACATTGCACTACTTAGAACCCTCTTCTTTCATCTCATTTTCAGCTTATGCATAGAAATCGTGCAATGAAGGATGGGCTGAGAACAAGATGCCTGTGTTCTC
Organism: Nothocercus julius; assembly: GCA_013398735.1. Classification (NCBI taxonomy): domain Eukaryota; kingdom Metazoa; phylum Chordata; class Aves; order Tinamiformes; family Tinamidae; genus Nothocercus; species Nothocercus julius. The sequence goes on along the minus strand of VZSV01000170.1, from coordinate 803,118 downwards.
TCCTCCCATGCTCATCTTCTCTGTCCCCTCACTGTAGTCAGAGGGATATTTTCAAAAATCTTTCTCCTCTTAGAGTTTCTTTTCACCACATCATCTTGCTGCTTTGCAGTTTTATTTTCCAAACGACAAATATACTACAGGGGAAGCACATGGGTGCACAATTCTATCTTCTCTGAGGATACCTCACATACCTGATCATGCTCAGTGGACACTGGTGATCCACATAGGCTCTGGCAGCTGTTAAAGAGTTCAATATCGATGTTACAGCACCTACAGGGATCACTGCCTATTGAAATGAATAAAACCATATGTTTTGTCCTGAGAAGCACTGTAGTGAGTGGGACCTGCAGGCATCATGCCATGAGTGATTAAGAGGCAACAATGATATTCAGCTCCCAAGCACATGGAAGCAAGATATGAGCTTTCCTAAGTTATTAACTAAAAGATAAGGGCATTGATTATCCCCGTCACAATATGCAATTCACCCACATGTTCGTATATGGTGGGTCTGCTTTCATTTTCGTTTTTTTTTTTATGTAGATCTTTTAAACTAGAAGAAAGCATATCAAATTGACATGGTAAAAATAATCTTGTGTGAGAGCTCTTCCTGAGGATAAGTGACTACAAGCTGGAAGGCTGCTTCAAGGCATTTTTTTTTCTGATAAATATGCAACAACAACGTAAAAGCTTTATAGCAGGTTTCCAAGAAAATGAAAAGCAGAATGCTTTCTCAGATACCCATAACTCAAAATAGTCTGTCCAATTCAGTACTTAGGCATACAAACAAAGCTCTCTCTTTTGGGCAAAGCTTAGACATGAAAAATATGATGCAAGCTGGAGCTTCCTTCAGAAAATTAAAGGGACAGAACATTTGCAATTAGGCTTACAACGGATTCTTCCAGCCTTGACACCAGTCTTCACCGTGACTCTGTGATACTTGTGAAGTATTTGGAGGTCATCTGATGAAAGAGAGTTAATGGGCTGGACATTATTGTAATACAGGCAAAACCAAATGAAATTGTCTTTGTTAAGCAGCCTTTCAGCTTTGTGTGCCCTTTCATAAAATTCTGCTCAAAGATTTTTTTTAAAATGATGTTCACCAAAAGAAAAGAGATTTCAAAGGAGGAGAGAGTGTAGGAGTTTTTAAAGAAAAGTAAAAAAGAGTCAGAATAGCAGCACAGATTATTTTGAGCTCACAACGTCTTGAGCCTCTTGGCTATGGGACATCATTCCTGTCTGTCAGCCTGTCAGCCTCAGGGCTGCCAGGACTTTTCTGCCCAGTTGAACTGCTCTGTGGTAGGTGGAGGCATAGGGATATAGTAATAATTTTCTTAAAACAGAGGCTTATCTTCAGAGGCTTCATGCTTATCAGGAAAATGCCTGACAGCAGAAGTGAAGGGCTGTTAGTTAATAACAGATCCAACAGATTTTATGTAATACAGTTTAAACTAATGTCACCAGACAACTTTATCTTCACACTCAGCTTCCAGGCAACATGGCACTCTGGTCTGTCTTTTTATACCTTCTACATCATTTCTTTGCTTGCCTTAGTCACCTTGCCCCTGTTCTTTAGGATGTGGGGGAGGGACATCTACAGAAGTACTTCTGAACTTTTTTTTTATCTAGTGGTAAACTTGGTTCTCATGGGACAATTATTCTTCTGTCTATAGTTTCCTGTCTCTGAATGAAATCTTTTGCAATGTAACTTCTAGTCGAAAGTGAAAACTCAATAATGCTGCTTTCTCATAGCTTCTTCATCCTTCCTGCTACAACATGACTGCTTTAGCAAGTGCATGCTTTGTAAAGCTCACCTTTAAGAGCAGCAGAAGAGGGAGAACCAGTTCAATGGCCTGTATGTGGGAGAGCAGATGCTGAAAATGGAAGAACCTCATAGAAGTAGGCACATGACTTCTCCTACCAATGTGCTGCAGCAACTCTTTCTTGACCAATCTACCACATTTCTTCAGAACATTTACACTTTTTTTTTTTTTTGTAAGGTCGTATCTGCCAAAAAAAAAAATGGTTGAATCATCTATGTTCAAACAGAGACAATATGATGACAAGCAGAAAGTTACAGAATTTGGAAAGCTAAAGCATCTAGCCCAGAAGACTTTAGGCCTGCTGCTGCTAATGTTCTGGCTGTAATAAACAGTAGTCATTTTCCTTGTCCCTCTCCATTGAGATTCTTCACTGTAACACTGCTTGGTGTTTGAATTCCCATAGTTTATAACAAAGCTATTGTCTGTTATCACAAACACAGTGACAATATTACAGAACTTAGCCTGGGGCAAGATATGAATTAGAGTCAGCCTTAGCAGACAGCAAATATTTACTTTAGAAAGGAAAAAAAGATATTATTTCATAAATCAAAAAATGTTCCCTTGGAAGTTTTAAAACAGCTTTAGTAATTACAAAGTGCTCGATATAATGCCAAACCGATTGAAGCCCATAACTGGGCACAGCACTCCAGCCTCACTGTCTCACCTGCTGAGCAGAGGGAAAGGATCACCCTCCTCACCCGCTGTTAATGCTTTTCTGCATGCAGCCTTGGATGCTGTTGGCCTTCTTCACCTCAAAATGCCTTACTGGCTCTTTTCAACTCATTGCTCAACATGACACCCGGGTTCCTCTGCAAAGCTGCTTTGCATCCAGCGTATACTGGCACAGAAAACAAAAGCAAGTAACTCTACACAAACTGCTAAAAAAAAAAAAAAAAAGGGTCTAAAAAGTCTGCTAGAGCCTCTCCTCATCCCTTGCTCCCAATGTGAGCATTCTGCTGACATAACCATGTGAGGCACAGGGCTAAATGTTCTGCAAGATTTAGCACCAGCAGCTTAAGCTCTTGCAGTCCTAGGTATCTGCTCCCTTGCTCTGCCACAGATTATACACTCTCTGGAGCAATGCTGATGGAAGGACAGGTGCCTTCAAAGTGCAATGACCCCAATTCCCCTCAACCTACTCGATTAAGCTGCTGATGAAAGCAAGTTTGCACAAACTGCCAAACTGAAGTGCCCTGTGCAGCAGAATAGTGAAGGGATGGGACAGGCAGCTGAAACAGGAACATTTTGAAGAGCTGCGGCAAAAATTTGCCACAGTCCTCAGTAGGGAATGATTCTGCCAGCACGGCTGGGATGACCTCACACAGCCACACTGCACCGACCAGGCAGAGACTAGTGACGCTTCCTCTCTTGCTGGGCAGTTCGATGCTTTTAGGTAGAGACTAAGTACTCTGAGATGGAGTTTGCAATAAAGATGAGACTTTAATGCAATGAGACCTGGGGGTCTCTCTGCATTAGGCTTCTTCCAAACCAGATCTTAGGTTGTTCCACTTCAGCACATGCCTTTTAAGAGAACAACTACCTTTCCATATTGACTGCAGCTGACTCACAGAGGACAACCACATATACTCTACAAAACCCAAAATATATGGTATTTAGACCTTCTCCAGCAATGAAGGCAACAGATGGAGAAGTAAACTTACTTCCCAGAGCAGGGGAAGAGCCTGAGTAGCCCATGTCTGTGCTAGATGAAAGAGCCTAGACCAGACCAATTATAACCAGATTCATAATTAGGGGTAGATTTGTCCTCTGCATCTTCCAGGCCTAGGCACTTCACTCAGCACAGGAGGTTCCGAGGGATAAAAGAAGATGGTCTATGAGTTCTCTATCAACAACCCTGATGTACAGAGTCTTTTTAAAGAGAGTAAATCGCACAAACTTTGATGATCATGAAACCGCAGCGACTGACCCTGGAGAACCTAACTAACCTTACTAGCTTGAATGCATTAGGCCACGGTGACAAGGAAGGTGACTCCAAACCAGTTGTCTGTTCCTCTAAACAGATACTGCCCGGGGCAATTGCAGACCCCAGATGTAGCTCAGACAGTCCTCAGGCTGCTCTAAGTTATGAATAGCTGCCAACAGATTTGGCAGAAGTGCTGTATCTTTACTTCTCATTCACCTCTTCCTCTCAAGGGCAAAGGGATGTGACACAGACTTGCTCTGCCAATTTTGCACTAACTCCAACTGCTGGAGCTTCTTGCTGTTTAAATGACTCTGTAATTCAGCACTTCCCGTGGACCTTAGTTCAGGGTGGCATCAGCTTTTGCACAAGTGTCTGAAGCGTCCAAGAATAAAGTCATATGCCTGATGCTGTCCTTCACTGATCAATCAGCCCTTTTGTGGAAAATTTTCCTAGTTCCCCCTCCCCAGTTTTGCAGCCTTGTAGTGTTGATGGTGATGACGACACAGAGTGATGACAGGAGCTCTAGGACAGATAGCAACAACTTGGCCAGGCTTTTCTTCTGAAACCTGCCATTCAATATGAATTTGTTGTCAGTGATGCAAGGGCTTTAATGAGGAGTCTCCAACACAGCCATGGTGCAAGGAGTTTTAGTCGGCTGGTAATGGAGAGTCAGAGGACAAAAGCAAAGGAAAATGACAGAGAAATGTCACTTTCGTCAACAGGGAAAACCAGCCCAGGAAGAGAGAACTTCCAGATACATAAAGTACAATCCCATCAGCAGACAACATTGTGCTTGGTGTTGTCTGGTACAACAGGAATAAGAGGCCTGGGAAGTAGCTTATGAGAACACATGTGAGACTTGGAAAGGACCTGAAAATTGGTGTGGGATGGAACCTTACCCAGCTGGTGAGACACATACTTAACTCCTTGTATGGTCACACGAATATGAGACCAACAAGGAGAAGCCAGATCCTTTCTGCCTGGCACAAGAGCTTTCTAAGTGACATGCTGCTTTCCACAGGAAGGGTACTGCCTTCCTTCAGGATGATACATCCTTATGGAGCAATTGAAATTACAAAGACCAGTTCTGTGAGAAGTATACTTTGCACATAGACATTTTGAACAGAGGCACAAAAGTCAGAAATGGTCCTTTCTAGAGCAAACTGACTTTTGGTCCTGGTCTGCATTTAAATGTTTTCACCTCAAATGAAATCCTAACCTAGGAGCTCCTGGAACCCTGTCCTTATGCCTTCATCTTTAAGAGCATTATTGGGAGCCATTACTATTGGCATGCTCTCCCCTGGTGACAAACAGAGAAATACCCGATCTTCGAAAATAGCAAGAAGGAGGACCCAGGCAACTACAGGCCAGTCAGCCTCACCTCCATCCCTGGAAAAGTGATGGAACAGCTCATACGGGCAGTTGTCTCCAGGCATGTGGAGGACAAGAAGGTGCTCAGGAGTAGTCAGCATGGATTCACCAAGGGGAAATC
>VZSV01000170.1:720967-790427 GCA_013398735.1 Nothocercus julius | reverse complement strand
TAGCCTTCCATGACAGCGCTCCAGTTGTGTGAGCTGTCCCACCATGTCTCTGTGATTCCAATGAGATCATGACCCTGGGACCGCACACAGATCTCCATTTCGTCCTGCTTATTCCCCATGCTTGGCGCATTGGTGTACAGGCATTTCAGAGAAGTAATGGAGCCTGCAGGTTTCCCGGGAGGGGTGAAAGAGGACCCTCTATAATCGTCTCCTATCCTCACTTCCCCACTACCATACTCTCACTGGATGCCATCTGATGGTGTCTCCCCTGCCAGGTAAGTATAAGCAGGTATACATATAAGCATATAAGTATACATATAAGCAAAATACATATAAGCATGTGTGATTTCAGATTTCTCTGTGAAGACATAAAAGACCTTCATGTCTCTAAAATGCAACTATAAATCAGTTAAAGAAGAGATCCTCTTGAAATACCTTGAATAAAACATTTGAGGCTTTGATTCTCTTCCTTCTCCTCCTATTTCTTGGTTAATATTTTCATTTTCTTGAACTGATGAGGAAGTGAATGTCATTTTAGGTGAGGTTTGATCCTTGTAAAAAATGTCAGCTTTTCTCAGGAGCCTTTTTTTAACTCAAATCCCCCATTTTCAGAGGGACATCTCACTGGTTCATGAATGCCTGAGCCCAACCATTCTCACTTAGGACAGCGCAAGGATTTGGCAGGATTCCTCATCACACAAATACCTTGTGTGTTCATTTGTACAAATGTGATACTAAATAAAGTAATCCTGCTGGAAAAAAAAGACAAAACAAAACGAAAAAACACTCTTGAGTAACTCCTGCATTGTTTTTCTCAGCACAGCAGGCATAGGACTGAGGTCTGTCTGGAAGCACAACAGCCTTATGCTTTTTGAACTTTATAACTCTTCATGTGAGTACAAGCAACCCCTAATTCTGTGATGGGTGACAATTCAATGGGAACCACTCCTCTTTTTCCTAATGTAAAGGACCTTCTCGCAACTTCTGCTTGTCAGAGCTTATAGAAGCAGTCAGTGCTAAGGACTACTGTGCTGCTTCTCCTTCTATATATGAGATACCCCTTACTCAGAACTTTGCATCAACTTTTCTAGACTTCATTAATTTACCCACATAACCCAAACATCCCCTTCCCTCCAACACCACACCTGGTGGTGACTTAGGAGAAGGGATAGAAAATAGGAACTTGTCTGAAGATTTTAGGACTTCTTTGACCCAGTCACGCTGGCCAGCTGTAAGAATATCCCTCGCTCTTCCTCTTCCTGATTACTGGTCTATTCTATGGGGGTACCTGCTTCTGGTCTTTTTAGCTCAGGTTGCTGTTTGTGATCATTTCAACCAAATGAATCTTCTAGATACAGCTGACTTGAGTGCCTGAAGTCAGCAGTCACCACAGGATAGGAACAACAAACAAATCATCTGTTTGCCAGCCCTTCTGGCAGGAACAAGATCAGGCCAGTTATTTGTACTACTGGTTTTGTTTTGTTTTGTTTTACACTATTTGAGGGAGCGAGGAACTCCATCTGTGGAAGTGCCATGTGTTTAATCAAGGAGTTGCACAAAAATGAAGTGTTTTGCCTCTTGTTTGAGGGCAAAGTTCATCTTTCCTTTTCTCTGGCAATGCAGCGTACAGGGCTGAGCTAGCTCTTGAGAAAGAAATGATGAGGGCCAAAACCATGTTGTCTGGAGAGAGACTGTGAATTACTAGAACTGAGAGAGGGCAGCTGGGAAGAAGCCTGTTACATGAGGCTCAGGACATTTGCTTTCAGTTCATGAGCAAACCAGGGACCTGTGATGGAAACAAGAACACCTTATACATTGAATTGAATGCACTGAAAAATCCCACTCTTTCAATGACCACAGCCATTGGGGCTGGGGGAGGTAACAACATTCACAAATTAAGAAGAAAATCTCACTCAATTAAACCAAGCCTCATTAGCACTACATATAACATTATACAGACAATGTGAGTCCTAAGGAACATGAGATCAGAGGGGACTCCTCACAGTGAGACTAGACCTCACTATTAGAAATGCATGCGTACAATTACTTTCAGAAATACATCTTAAAAGCAGATAACTTTGGGCCTTTGTCTTTGCGCCCTGTTGGAAAGCTGCTCAAGACCTTGAAGAAAGCATGCTCCCCACAGAGTAAAAATAATTTGCTTTGTTTTTCTGCTTGTTCTAGTTTCTTTTCCCAGTATGAAACACCTCTGCTCAGACATCTCCCACTGATGGTGCACAGCAAACACCAGGAGGCTGCAGAGTGCTACTTAACTTCACTAGGCAGAATGGGGATCAGGATGGAGTGCCACATCAACGAGGAAGAGAAATAAGCAGCTATTTAATTCCCAAAGGGATATTCAAAACTAAGTTAAATTATTGACTTTCAGGGCCCTTTAAGGCATTTTGGGTTTGTATGCAGCAAATGTTCCTTTAGGGCAAACAGGATTGAGCAGAGAGGTGGTGCTGCAATTCTTCTCCTTAAAGGAAAGAAAGAAAATGAGTGGTCCTGTAAAGGGTAGAGTGTATCACAGGAGATTCCTCTCATATAACCTCTCATTATATTATTCCTCTCATAAAGAAGAACTCATATAACACTACCTATCATTATGGGCAAGGTGGAGTTGTCTTTAAGTGGAGAACCTGCCCCAAATCCTCTGGAAGTTCCTTAACAGAAGGATGGCTTTTGCACTTGGTACATGAATAGACTCTTTTTTTTCTGACTTCAGTATAATGCTTATCTTTCACTAAAGCTTCTTCGGAGCCCAGGAAATAATAATGAACTATGCTTACAGACTGGAGACAAAAAAGAGAGATATATCCTTAAAAGAAAGGATCAAGAAACACTCAGATATATGGTCTCCTGTAGGGAAACGAGGGAATCCTCAGTCAGAGCCTGGAGAGAAAATAACAGCATAGTGTCCTGCACCAGTGATGCAGACCATTGACCCGGGGGAAGACCACTAAAATGCAAGCTGAGTTATGGCTTCTCCAGAATACAAAAGGGTTCACCCCTGCTCTCTTTTCCTCTTGATTTTTGACTGCTGAAGGAAGCCTCTCAACTTTGGCAAAATTGCTTCTTTAGATCTTGGGCTAATGATGAAGGTTCGCAACCATGGGAAGCAACCAACATCCCAGCTTCGACAGGTCCCATTTCCAGGGAGCTTGGCCTCCAGCTCCTCTGGGGACTAATTTCTGTTTACCAGGAGAAATGACACTACCTGCCACATAACTCCTGCAGGAATCATAGAATCATTACAGTTGGAAAAGTCCTTTAAGATAATTGAGTCCAACTGTAAAAGCTTCAACACCATGCCTACTAAACCATGTCCCTAACGACTCTTCCTACAAGACAAGCATGACTTACAGCCCTAGGACCGTGGTAAATTTGGAAGTCTTGAAGAAAACAGCAGTGTCCTCCACCATCTGCAGGAGTGAAGTGAGTGACTACCAGCCCTACAACTTCTCTGGGCTGCTGTCACAGGTGTATTCTCCCTACTATGGCCCAGTTAGGACTAGCTAAGTTATAGCAGCAGCAACCTTGACAGGGTAAAGCAGAGCACAGTGTCACAGCAGCTTGCACTGCCTACTGCTTTGTTTCTGAACATTGTAATTACAGTCCCAGGATGGTACTGTCAAGCTTGGAGTTGGTAATTTTTCTGCAGCTATTAGAGCTGAAAGCTTAATCCAAAAAGAAGAGAGCAGAGCCCCCTCTGAGCTAGACACCAAACACTTAGGAGAGTAAAAGTCCTGAGAATGTAGATGTTAGCTCAAGACACCATGCTGCTGTCAACCTACATCCAGAAAATAAAGCATGAGAGGACTGAGCTCGCATATGTCCCAGCTTATACCACTGACAGCAAAGAGTGAACAAAGCTGACAAGCCTCACACACGCTGAGGGAAGAAAAATCTGCTGTTTTATAAAGTCCATGAGGAGGTGGTGAGGGGTAGGCAAGAGGACTGGGATTTGCAGCACAAGAGCAAACAAACAGTCAGGGGGAAAGCATCAGGAAAGAAGGGGCCAGATGGCAACCTGGGGGATCCTGTGTGTTGTGTGCAAGAGAGGTAGAGCAAGAGACACAGGGCAGTTTCATGGGGAAACCGAGGCAACAAATGTTCGTGTGAAGCCTTGGAGAGCCTGAAATGGAGTAGCAGATATGAGGAGGTGGAGGATGTAGAGGGGCCATCTCTGCATCTGCTTTTTGTAACTGTGATGATGCAAAGAAAGGACCTCTTGTAGAGAGAAAGTACTGGATTCTCAAAAGTGCAACAGATCTGAGGAGTTATTGGTAACATTTCCTTCTAATAAGGAAAAAAAAAAGTTATTATTTCTTTAAATTGCATTCCCCAAGTGTCTCTTGTTTCTATGGCTTTCTCACAGAGGGAAACCAGAGAGGAGTTGCAAAAAAATAAACTTTTCGATTTGGAAACAGAGCTTAAGAATATCCTATTCCAAAAGGAAAATGCTGGTTAAGTTTCCATCTGTTGCCAAGGAACTTAAATGCAAATCATTTGATGATTTTGTCTCACTTAGAAATTTCCTCTGGGAAAACTTCCCAGCTTTCCATCAGCTCAGCCTTTTTTTTGAGTTAGTAACTGCTGGTGACAACTTTTTTCATGGTAGAAGGCAGCTAGAGGGGCTTCCATAATCCTTATTGTGAATTGTCGAAGCAAACTCCCTGCTCTGTCCTTCTTGACAAAGGAGAGTAATTGATTCCTGCAACATCCCCCTGCCTGTTTGTTTCAAACTCGTTGTACCAGAAATTGATTTGAATGAAATGTTCCACTTTCACACATGCAAAATAGATCAATTAAGTTTTTGAATGTGAAATATCAGTTAGAAAATTCAACCAATGTCTGTGAAACCAATGAGAAGAGAGTTGGGGGAAATGGAGAGGTGGACTGCAATACATCTTAAGAATGGTTCAAAGCCCGAGCAGGAGCAAGTCTGTCCTCATGTCACAGAATCTGCATGCTATTACACCATCTGCGACTCTTGTCTCATTTTAACTTAATAAGGCTGTTCTGGCATTAGGACATTGGTGATTCCACCTTTTCCCTGATAGTCTTGTCTTTAGGTGCCTTTAGACTAAAGACACCTCTAGGTGTCTGGTCCTTCATGCATCCCTGTTTTCACATTTGTTTCTACATAACCTGGAATAGCAAATGAACATTGAGGTGAAATTTGTTGGTGCAACTAGTTTAGGGCAGAAAGTTAGAAAAGAAAAGAAAAGAAAAGAAAAGAAAAGAAAAGAAAAGAAAAGAAAAGAAAAGAAAAGAAAAGAAAAGAAAAGAAAAGAAAAGAAAAGAAANGAAAAGAAAAGAAAAGAAAAGAAAAGAAAAGAAAAGAAAAGAAAAGAAAAGAAAAGAAAAGAAAAGAAAAGAAAAGAAAAGAAAAGAAAAGAAAAATAGCTGAACAGACAGAATAAGAAGAATCAGAGAAGGACTTTGCAACTGGCCAGTAAAACAGCTGCTGAAATTCTGTACACCTAAATGTAAAATGATCTACTTCAAGAAAATGATCCTAACTTCACATGCAAAATTATGAGCTCTGCTGGCCTCTATGGCACAGGAAACACAGGAAAGTGCTCTTGTATTTACATCATAGCATGCAATTCTTCCACTCAGAAAGATTATACCAAAACTGGAAGAGGTTCAAAGAAGAGCAACAGAGAAGATGAAAGATGCAGAATGGCTTCCATACCTGCAACATCGAAGCAGTCTGGGACTTATCAGTGTGTAAAAGGGTCAGCTGTTGTAGATCACTACAAAATCTGTATCTGCATGAAGAAAATGGATGGGAATTGACTGCTGTGTCTATGACACAGGAGCTAAGGGCCATCAGATGAAGATAGTAGTAACCAGTTTCACAGCAGAATTAAGGTGGAGGTTCTTTATGGAAAGAAAGCTCAGGACCTTGTATAAAAGCAAGGACCAGTAACAAAGCAAAAAATAATATTAATCTCTTGAAAAGCAATGAAGTACAGAATTGTTCTGCAACTGCAGTGCATCTTTCCCCTTAATTTGTGGGGAAAAAGTGAATATGAACACTCACATCACAGCATCTATCCACGAGAAGGCTCTAGTTATGCTGAATTTTAACTTTCATCATTTTGCTATTTATTTTCACAGACACCTGTCAGTGGATTATACTGTAAAGCTGATGAAAAAGAGGCTTGAACTGAAGTTTATTTCAGTCATACTAAAACCAAAGTGTATGACTGGAATACTTATTTCTTTTTCCTCAAAGAAACCCAGAACTGAATTAAAATCTCACAGTTTTCCTTGGCAAAACTTTGGGTCCATCTCCAATTAGCTGAGTTATTGTGCAAAACTTTACTTGCATCCATGACATTCAAACATCGCTGAAGGTTTCTATCTGCCATGGGAAAGGGTAAGAACTGTGAATGTCCTTATCCTATCACTAAAGAAAGTGAGCATCCCAGAGTAACGCATATCTGTCTGCACAGATGTCATCCCCAAAATTTGGCTCAGCTGCTCAGAATGGAGCAACTGAATTTTCTGAGATCAAAGTGATTCCTACTGAAGAAATTTAGGGGTTTGGATGCATTGCTCATCTAACACACAAAGCTGGGAAAGCTGTGATTGATGTTGGCCAACGTGACAAACACCAATTTGTGCAGATCTCATTCACTCCTCAGGTTCACCTTCCTCATGAAGAAGTCAACTGGTGCATATTCTATAGTTATGGTGGACATCATACCTATAGATCACTGCTAGCTGTTGCTACTTTGAACTACTGAATGAATTTAGCAGGAATCTCAGTTAATGTTTCATGACTTCAAGAAAGGTCTCTACGAACTTATCTCGAAAAGCCAGCTGCACTGGTTAGTTTCCTGCATCCTCAGCTGCCAGTTCTCAGCTCAGCTGTCATAGGTCTGGAGCAATATCAGAATGAAATGAGTCCTGCCCTGAGACAGAATAAACCATCTAATCCTGTTTTCCAGGTCTAGAAAGAGCCAGAGCGCATACTTAAAGTTAAGTTAGTGTGCAGTTCTAAGGCCTTCTCCATGTTCTCCGCTTCACTTTCAGTCTGTCACTTAGGGATTTTCTGAATGAGAGATTATGACTGGTAATTCAGCACCTCTTCATAGATTTTTATAATTGCTTCATGAATTTGTCCACAATTTCAATATTCACAGAATTAATCAGTAAACAATCGCATAGATTATTTATAAATGGAATGAAAAAAATACTTTCTTTTTATTTTAAACTTACTGCCTGAGAGTTGCATTTGATTCCTTCTCATTTTTCAGTTGCAAGAAACAGAAACTAAATATGTCCTAGTCATCCATTTCATGAAATCTATGTTCTTGTGGATTGATATTGTATTTCCCAGGACATCTCTTTTCCTGATGGAAGAGTTCCTTTCCATTTCGTCTTTCCTCTTACAGGAGCCATGTTATACCTTTGAACATCCTTTCTGCTATTCCCTATACTTTACCTCGTTCTACTGCATCCTTGACTTTATTGCAAGTTTTTGTGTAATATATGTACACAGTACTAACCAAGTCATCCTTCTCCACATGCCCCTTTGCTCCTTTAAAGAGTATTAGTAAGTCTGTGAGACATAATTTTCTTTGATAAGTGTTAGGTGGACCTTTCCTTTTTATCATATTTATCCATGAATCTGCAGCTTCCAAACCCCAATGGGGATTTGTGCTTATTGATTTCATTAATTTGAGACAGTTGCTCCAATTCATATCCCATAAAGAGAAGTTTTACTATTGCAATTTACCTAAACTTCTCCACAGCAAACATCAGTATGAAGAATTCACTTAGCTTTTCTGCTTTAACCTTATCTTCCTAGAGCAGTTCTTTTTATGCCATACTTATTTACCAGTCTTGTAGACTCTCTGGCAGTCTTTCTGCTGATGATGTGTATCAAAAGGATTTATTAGGAGTTTGTATACTGTTAGCAAGTTATTCCTTGAAATATTTCTTGGCCTGCCTTATTATGGTTTTACATTTATCTTTCCAGAGCTTATGCTCTTTTCTATTTTCCCCATTTAGACATAATATATGATTTAGGACTTGCAGAACCTAATGCTTTGTCACATGTGTTACAATGAGGGGGGAAAAGCATCCCTGTTCCAGACACATAATGTTGTCAAGTATCCCTAAAAAGGGGTGCCAGTGTCAGTATCATCATGTTAGTTTTGATGTGGGTGACTAGTGCTTATTATGAAAGATACACAGAGATTTTCTGTATTGCAGGTTGAACCTCCTCTGGACATGTTTCCACAAACTAATGGTTATTTCTATTCAATTAGGACTGATATTAATTATTGGGTGCTATGTACTGTTTAAAAGAGAAGGCCAGGATATACCCATTCATGTAGATCTTGAGATATAAAGAAATATTTCTAGATTCCCATCCTTGACATAGATAGAAACATCCATGTCTCTCTTGCAGCTCCAAATGGAGACAAAGGTGATGGACTCAGAGACAGATCTGCGCTATAGACACCTAAAGCCTGGGAGATTCCCCAATGGCAAATACTCCACATATATGTGTTCATGGACTCCTGACACATCAGATAATGAGATGAAGAAGAAAGAAGTCTTCAGGGTAAACCATCCAAAGAAATCCTTGGGGACAGGAGGAGGAAGGCTTTGACTCAGATAAGAACTCAAAGGGAGGTGTTATGCAAAGATTTTACATGTTTCCAAGACCCTTTCTTCTGTGGAGGAAAATTTTAAGATGAAGAGTTCTTGTATAAAAGCCAGGTTAAATGACCTAATGGTTTGAATACTGCCTGTTAGGGGAAGAGACACAGAGGTCTGCTAACACACTGTAACTGGGTTACCTATATTTGGACTATGTAAATACACCTTTATCTCTATCCTAACCTTTGCTATGAGGTCAGGGTGATTTCATGATAACCACCTCAGCCTGAGGTGTTGTGCTGTTCTCTGTGCCATGCTCAAATACTGGCACAGAGTATGTTCGGCGAGCTCCTCCAGTAAACACAGGCACACCTGGGAACTAGTCACTCTTTCTGAAGAAAAATTGTTTAGCCTTTTAAAGGACAAATCTTTCTGCAGCAAAAGCCTGCCCTGCCAGCCTCCGCTTCAATAACTGATAAGGATTCAGAGCAGGTGAATGAACAGCTGAAGATCTCTCCCTGTCCCCATTTACCTCACACACGGCTTCCCATGCCTTATTCAGAGCAAGTGTCTCTTCCGCAGGAATATGATGGTCCCCAGCTGACATCACCCCTGCGCTCTGGAGGCCCTTCCTTGGCCTTTTGAAGGGGTTCATGTTTGTACAGGGCTCATGTTTGCTAGACCAACCTTTTAGGATCCTAAAGTTTCTATGTACATTGGTCTCAGAGTATTTTCATCCTTGTTGTCAACAATGAAAAAAACCCATCCCACTTGCTGCACAAGAAAGGCAATGAAACTCAGATGATCAATCTCATCCCACAGAGAAAGGTCTTCTGGAGGGTGATGTCTGCTCAGGCAATGGAGTAGGTCCTCACCAGCAATTTCATGGAGGTCAGAATGATCTGCAAGTGTCAAGGTGCAGCAAGAGTGGGGCTACTCCACGAGGTACAGCAAGCTGGGAGGCAGGAGTCACAACAAGCTCAACACCAGGAGAGGACCAAGCTCCCTACCAGAAGAGGACACAGTCTGACTGCTAACAAAGTGGTCAGAGCTCCTTAACAAAGTGGTCACATTGGCATCAGCTTCAAGCAGCTGTCTAGTGATCACCAGACAAGTTCAAAAGCAAAAAGAGCAGCCTAAGGATGACTCAGGAAGCCTAATCAGCAAGACAAAAGCAATTAAAAAACAGACCAGGCACAAACCTACCCACAGCATATCTTAGGCTTGAACTTAAGGGAGATCCTGGGCCAATGGAGAGAGGTGTTTGGACAAAGATCACAGGTGAGGCTGCTCAGGGTGCTTACAGATGAAGTGCACCATCCTTTTACTGATGGTGAAGGTAGATCTCCTCTTCTCACCCATCCTGGGAAAGCATAAAACTTGGTTTACGCTTAAATAACTGCTACAAAAGAGCTGATGGGAATTACTTAACGGGCATGTCAGCATGTCTTGTTCCCTAGAATATCAGCAGTGGCTGCCCAAAGCTTCTATAGCACAGCCTCAGCAGTAAGAGAGGGGAGGACTCCCAGGAGCTGACAGCATCTTTTGTGAGCTTTGAATCATCCTGACAAACCAGAAGCACCTCAGGCCCATCTGTTGATGCCGGCAGGGCCTTTATTAAAACCAAGCAATCCCCCTGTGTGTGCATCTCAAAACTGCTCCCCAGCCTCCTTCACACTTCCAAATCTTGTTTTCCATGGCTGCTCAGAATGGAGATGAAGTAAATTTCAAGGGCTTTAAGCAACCATTTGCAGTTAATTTGGTGGAGCCTCTCCAGGCAATTAGCGCTGGAGAAGCTCCCAGCGCCATGGGCTGCCTATGTTTCCAGCATCAGACCTGGGCCCTGTCTCGTATATTTATAGTTTGGTGGGGGAGAGATATGCTGTACACTGTTAAGTAGCCAAGGCACTTAATTTAAAGTGAAGTGAAAATAAATGACTGACTGTAATTAGTTATTACAGTTTATTAGCGGCTCATATCCTTTGGCGGATACTGTCTTTATTTGGTATTTAATGGGATTAATAATTTCTTAAGTAGGCATGTGACAGCAAACAGCAGTTAAATCTTACAATTGGGAGAGAGAAGCTCCCTAGCCTTAAAAATAATAATAATAATAATAAAAATAAAAATAAAAATAAAAATGGAAATTTTGCTATTGTTTTCCCTGTAATGCTGAATTATTGGCATAGTCAATCAATAAACTGGGACAAGCAGTCAGGTAGTTTCTTTCAAGCTCTTTTAGCTTGCCCTGATTAAGCAGAGATTCTCAAATCATACAGAATCTGCCACAAAACCCACCCTTGGCCTCCTTTCTCCCCTGGAAATCCAGAGGCCTCTTAATGAAAGTGCCCCTGTCTGCTGTACCATGCCTAGCTCAAGCCTGGCATATGTTGGCCTCTGCTTCTCTGCTTTTGTCCCATGATGGTGCTATGGGAATAGTTTATACTCTGCTTCCCCACCAGGGTGAGTACAGACAAATGGGGATGAGGTTCCATTAGGGACAAAATCTATCCTGCAGGCCAGCTCCCCTTTGGCTTCCTGCTGTCCTTCTTCACATCAGTTTCTTTTTAGGTTGACAGCATTTGCTTAGGACCTGTCCCAGTTGCTTCCCACCGTAGTCCTCATTTCCTCCCTGTCAATATTCCCAGCCACACTCTCTGCTGCTGAAATGAAAGGTTGCTTGACACCCGCCACCATGGCTTGGGACTGGGGAGGACTCCTCCTCCTCCAGCCTGCTCAGCCAAAAGAGAGTCATGGGAAGAGCTGATCTTTGCAGTTCCCTGGCCCCTTTATGCATACTGGTTCAAAGATACTCTTATTTCCACTCCTGAGATGTAAGTCAGCAGTTCAAAGAATGACTCACTTTCCTCCAGCATTGAACACACAGCTCAGTTGAAACAAGAACATCCTTCCTCTTGAAAGTCCCCAGACCCCCTCATGTCCTTAGGAAGCCAGCCTAGATGCCTCTATAACCACTGAAAATCAGGCTGGGTTGTGTGCATCACTAGCTGTACCTAGGGACAAGGGATCTCATTGTGGCAGCATCTCTTGTCCTTCTCACAGCAGGAGCAGCCTGAGTATGAGCAGCACTGTTGGACTCCTCCAGCTCCTGCTGGGATGAACTGGCTAAGACCCCATCTCAGGAGCAGTGCTGAGGGCAGACTGCACCCTGAGGCTCCCCTTTCTTTCCTTATGGGAAGGTGCTGAGCTCAGGTCAAGCCAGCAAGTCTCTGAGAGAGGACAACCCATCACTGCTAGGGCAGCTCAAATAGATGGGCACAGCATTGGTTCAGGCACCCCAGAGTACCATGTTAAAGCCCCTGCACAAACCAAGCATAACACATTGCATCCCAGAATTGTAGTCATAACGTGCAGCTTATCTGAGCAGCTGGCAGAACTAACATCTCCCAGAGTTCCCAGGGCTCCTTCTGCCTTATCTTCACTTCTGCATCTACACTTTTTTTTTTAATAGCAAACAGAGCCTTTTGTCTGACCGTGTGTCAGTCTTTGCCCCCCTGTATGTAATTGTGCAAGTTTATGGTTTTATTTTGAATGACAAGAGGACTTAGTTGTTAATTGCTGCTTTCTGTAGTGCAGTTTCTTAATCTAAATGAACCAACAATGCCTGGATTACAGTTGTCAGGACACAGCTCTTCAGTTTTATCCTTTGCTGAAACTCATTACCAAATTAGTGGCATAATATATCAAATACTAGGGTGATGTGCTCTTTGGAAAGGGTCCTCTAGAATTAACCATGCTTGCGTGGAAGATCGTGAAGAGCATGGCATGAACACATTCTTCCAAATATTGTCACTGATTGTGGCCATTTATCATGTTTTCTACCTAGAGTGGCAGAGGACAAGCTAATTACTGATGCCAGGACACCAAAGGACCGATAAGGTGTTTGGGTAATGATTCACTTTTAAGATATAGGAATTAGACAGCTCCACCAGCTACTAAAGTTTCTAAGTCAGAAAGCTGGGCAGGATTATGAAATACATGAGAAAAAATTCAAGGGGGAGCAAGTGCCTTGTGGCATCTGTGTCAGAAAGCTGAGAGTGGAGTTGTGCAAACAAGGAAGCAAACTCAATACTGCCTCATTTACATTTTTCCTGACAGGCTAGCAAACAACAAATTCTCCAGGCAAGACAACAGGAAGGAAAAGTAATGAAATCCAAGCAGGGTGCACGTCTGTCCACAGACAGGATTCTAAGAAACTGAGTGATATCAGCCAGGAGTTTCTTGAAGATTCATTTGCTTCTAGCATTTGTAGTTTCTCAGCCATAAAGAGCATAATTTGCCCCTAACTGCCCCTAACTCTGTGAGCTGCTTTAGTATTTGCTATTATTTCCAACTTACTTCCTCCCTGAAAGGGACCTACACTCATTTAGACAGGTCATTAACTGTCCTTTATTAGTGTATATATTCCATGAAGGTTATTACAGCAAATGGCTGACAAAGGGCTAAACTCATCTCAAATGTTATTTGCTGCAAATGAGTGTGCTGTATTTGCTCGTTTTGGGAAAGACCACAGGGACAGGAGGGAATGGAGGCATACATATCAGCATCAGTGCCATAAATGACCACGGAGGGGTGGGATGTCATTAGCTGTGGCAAATGCAATAATCAACAGCCATTTGTTAGGACTGCATGCAAAGGGTGTCTATTCCCCACCCCATGGCCATCTGAAATGTCAGGGTGTGGAGTGTGATTGGCTTCCAGATCAGAATATCTGCACTTAGATGTCCACCTGTAGATTTCTTTAGATATCTGGATTCTCTCTGCAGTTGACAAAGAGAGCAACTTCTCTGGAGGTGATAAAGTCTGCCCTGAAAAGGTGCCTGGAAGCCTGAACCAGACCTCAAAAAAAATGCATAGCCTCAATGCCTAACTTGCAATGTTAGTTATGTTACAACTCTCACCAGGATTGTATGTCTGACTTGGTTTAATGAAATGTCTGTTTTATATTTAATGAAGCTCTCATTTTCTAGTACACACCACACTGTCCTGTTTATGATGCTCTATTACACTGCCTCTGAGTTTGTCAAGGTCAGTTTAATGGGATATTACTTACCAGCTGAGGATAAATCCCTAAATATTTATAACCATTGAAGTAGAAAGATATTAGGATCCTGTAGGAAACTGTTTCAGTGATGTATGTCTCCTGATCTGGACAGAATGTGTGGTCACATTCAGTAGCATCATACACAACCAAGCTGTCTGAGTGATGTAGCTAAACTCAGGTGCTATATGTGGATGCTTTCATGCTCTGCACCAGACCCAAGGCGCCTTAGTCTCTTGGTTGAAGTTATTTCTGTATGAAATAAGTGAGTGCTGCCAAGAGCAGCTGTTGGCACCATTCTTTCATGGAAGGAGGATCAAAAGCCATCATCTTTCTAGGTGTTGCAGGGCAACCAATGGCTACTCCTAAACAAATGTATGTAGATCCAAGGACCTCTGCATGGAAGTGCTCTAGGTGGGCTTTGATCTGCAGCTGGAGGCACATAAGTAAACAGCGGCAGTTTGTGTGGATGTAAAAGCAACAGTTAATTTTTTCATGAGCAGGGAAAACTTCAGAACACTGAAAATAATATGGCATGATGATTCCTCTTTTAAAAGAGAGCTAACTAGGAAAATGATAGAGGACAGTGTAGTATTCAAAGCACATCTCACAGACTGCCCACCTCATTCCTGTGTTCCTTGAGGTAAGTCCCATGAGGTGGTTTATTCACACTTAGGACTGTTGCAAAAGCATTTGTTCTGTTCTCCATTTTCTCTTTGGTTTAAACTTCTCTCTTCATCCACACTATCATGTCCCACTCTCAGCCCCCTCCCTGAGCCAAACTGCAATGCAGAATGTGCTATCTTTCAATGAATTGCACAAATGCACACTTTATTCATTTGCAAAGTGCTGTATCTCAGAAAAAAATGTGGCTCCAAGGAGTGTTTTATATCACATTTATGCTTCTCAGACACATGAAAGATCACTCACAACCTGACAGAAGAGAAACGATGTCTCTGCCAGTGGGAGGTGGGGTTTGCTGCAACATCAGCAGAAAGTAAATTAGCTCCCAAGTGAGAGTTCATAGAGTTTCTAGCTGTCATTTCCATCCAGCTTTGGACTACGCTTGCATCTTTTCTCCTAGAGGGAGGAACAGTTCCTACAAAATCTCTGGTCAGCACCAGGTACGCCAGCTACTGATGCTGGAAACAAAATGAATCACAAAGATGATCAAACATTTCCTCTCATTAAAGGGAAAGATAAACCTGCAGCTGAGGTGCTCTGGCCATTCTTACCAATGAGGTCAACTAATAAACAGAAACTTTGTACAGAGCAACCCAGCTCTGATGAACACCTCCCTTTGCCAACCTGATTTGCATGTTTCCAACAACTGGTCCTTTTTCTCCAAGATCTTCATAGTAGTTGAAGTATAGTAAGTAAGATAGTCTTAAATTTCTTTATCTGTATCCTCCTTGCAAGGAGCTAAAGCACAGAGAGGTTAAATGGGATGCCCAAGGTCATGATAGTCACAGAAAAGGAAATACTTTGATTTCAGCTTCCGCTTCACAGCACGAAGATGCCTTCAAGCCACTCACAGTATGCTCAGTGGAAAAAAAAATTCATGAACATGAGCAGCCTTGAGGTGCCCTGATGGTGGAAGGATTCTGTCTATAGAGGTCAAATATAGGTACAAGAAAAATTTGTGAACAGGTGATAATATCAAGCAAGGCATATTATGACTGGCATATTAAGGTGTCTAAACAGAATAGAGGGAATAGTCCCATTTCAGAAGTCATGAGGTGAGCTAGACATCTGCCCAAGCCTAGCAGATACAACACAGTCTGCTCAGGAAACTGTCCTTCTGGAAGGACAGCTGGAAGATGGGCAGGATAGCCTAGGGCATCTCAAATGGCATCAGCCATCTATGTTTAGTTGGCTGAGTCCTACTTGCAGCTGAACAGGTTGCAGAGGAACAAGGGACCGTCACTGACTTACTTCCAAAGAGGCTGAGGTCCATCTGGAGTCCTGGATGTAAGTTGTGTTTTGCTGAATTGCAGCTTGCTGAGCCTCTAGTCCAGCTGCT
Source organism: Nothocercus julius (assembly GCA_013398735.1). NCBI lineage: Eukaryota > Metazoa > Chordata > Aves > Tinamiformes > Tinamidae > Nothocercus > Nothocercus julius. The sequence continues at coordinate 774,711 of VZSV01000170.1, read as the reverse complement.
GTTGCAAAACTTGGAGTCAAACAAGCATTGCCCTTGACACAGTAACAGCCCTGCAGAGCTCCTAGCTGTAACTTTCTTCACTCCCCAAAGACATGGTTCACTTAACCGTTCCACTTTTGACCTGTCACTTGCCAGCAGGGACTTCAGTGGTAAACTGAGGTCTTTATTCTGTCATCCACCTGAGTGATAGAGGAAGATGTTAGGTGATTTCTCTGCTTAATGGTGTTACCAGGTAAGACTGAAATGTGTGGGATAAGAAAGATTTTCACTATTCCTGATGAAGGACAGCCTTTTGCTTTGTACAAGAGGTCAGACTGGCCGACAGGTTCCTCCTAACTCTACCATCTCTAATACACAGTGCAGATGCTTTTTGTCTTGAGAAGACATGTCAGATTCAGCAAGGGTCAAGAAGTCAGTAAGATCCTGGAGGGACAATAATGGCAATGCCAGAATCCAAGAATTTTTTTTGTGGGGTATATGGGGAAGACGGGCTCTGGAAGTGCACATCTCTGCTTCTCACTGTACGGCTTTAAAGGATGGTTTGGCTGCAGCCCTCTTTTTCCTCCTGATTGTTCCTATCTTTCATCTACCCATGACCAACAGTTGAGCACTGCCAGTGCTGACTTCCAGAGCAGACTGTCCTTGGTAGTAATTCTCTCTAGCCTTTAAAGTTTGCCATTTCTAGATTTCATGTCTGGCTTAAAAGAATAAATGTTATAGGACCTGCTCCAGAAATCACCTGCTTCATGTCCTGCCTCCACTCCAAAGTAGTGTTCATGTTGGAAACAGAAAAATTCTCTGCTAGAAATTTTCAAACTAAGTCTTTACTTAGAGATAGCATTTGGCATGGAAAAATCACTCCTAAGTGATGCTTTTACAAAGCTATTAAAAAAATCCCAATTTTATTAAAGAAAGCATCAGCACTAACATTAGTTTGACAATTTTCTGTAACATAGACCCATTTTTAGTTGCTTATCAACTTGATGAGCCTTTATCACTTTCAAAGGATGTAGATGATTCCCTGAACTTTTATATACACCTTATTTATACACACTTATATTTTTATACACTCTACAGGAGAGCAGTACTGAGTTAAGACTTCAGTCTGAAAAATTGGATTCTTAGTCACTGCTGTAATTGCTGTTGTGGATGAACAGGGGGATCAGCAGATCATCTTGAAGAGCCTTTTTCCTGAGCTTCAGAACTATTAAAACAAACTAACAAACAAACAAAAAAACTAAAAAAGAGTGATGTATGCAGTTGAGAAATCAGAAGTATAAAAAAAAAAAGAATGTCTCTGATTTCCTTGATGCAGACAGCTTTCCAATGCCTTCCCCCACTTAGATTTAGATGATCATGTCTAAATTAGGGAAACTAATTAAACACTCACTGGCTAGTTTGCAAACAGCAGGCAATTAACTCCAAACACACGCTTGTTGCTTGTTCAACAGCAATGGAGAGAGTGTTCCAGACAATTCAAAATATCCCATGGTCCCAAAGGCTTTGCTTTGCTCTATGTACTGCAGCCTGGAGCTATGGAAGGTGCACAGCAAGCAGGAACCTTTGAAGCAGGTAGAACCACCTCGTAAGTACACTTCTCTTGCTGATCTTAGTGAAATGCCACCTCTTTCAAGAGCCAAAACCATTGAAAAGTCTTCCCATGGGGCTGAAATCAGGAGTCAGGGTTCAAACTGCCTGAAGGTAGGTGTCACCATCACACTAAAAGACAGGGAATGGCCAGAGGTTGCTGTCATGGGAAAAAATGCAGGTTGAACTGAGTCAGATTAAGAGATGAAAGATCACAACCTTCTCCCTGGGGACTTCTTCCAGCGCGGCATGAATTCATCAAGGAGGATTGAAGAGGATCGTGTGGAGTCGATCCTGCTACAATCCAGAGAGGGTGAGCATTTCTAGCTAAATTTGGCTCCAAGGCATAAATGCATCTTGGAGTAATTTCCAAGTGATCTCTCATTGCTCAGGATATATTTCTCTTACCTTCTCAAAACAGAATTTTTCAGGGAAGATCCAATACAGGGCTAGTTCACAATCCAGAAGAAATGTGTCAAGAAAATGGCCATCTGTCCCACCAGGTAGCTACTGGTTATGCTTCAGGGAAGCCAAGCTGGACAGCCACATCTGTGTCTCCTTAAACAACTTCCATGTTTCAATGCCCACAATACAATTCTAACCTGAAAGCAATGATGGGAGCATGGAAAGTGTTTACAAGGGTGTTGCTTCTTGGCCAAGGTAAAAGGGCAGAATTATCTGGGATGTCCCTTGAAAGAGCAAAATCTGAATTAAGGCAATACACCCAGCCATGCAGAAGGATTGGGAAGGATGAAAAAGAAAGACCTGGGCAGGTTTTAAGCAGACCTATTGGCAAGATCTCTGCAAGTGTTTGCAGTGTGAATGGCACATAAGACACAAATGGAAACAGGATGTGTTTTCCATCCTATTTGAAGCAGTGTGTAGTCAAAATTTGACTGGACGGCAGGTGAATGCCAACCATTTTACGCATCATGCCCGACATGGCAAATTGCAAATAGCTCAGAGATGACTCTGCATAGTAAGCATCCAGCCTGGCTTGCCCCCGAAGGAGTAGAAAATGCTATGAGCCATATCATTCCCTCCTCTAAGAGTTGCAGCTGGGAAAGGATGAGTGCATACTAGGACTTCCTTGGCAGATCATGAGGTTTCAGCCCTTTGGAAAGACCCCTCAGTTTTCAATGCATGTAGCTGAGGGGCTTGATACAACGATGGGTCCTGCAAAATATAAAACAGTTTATTGAGTAGGTAGGAGATGAGCAATGGCCCACATTGGGTCCTGAATTACTCTTCAGCTCTTTTCACTACCTTGGATCATACTTTGTATCCATCCCAGAGCCCTAGCATTTTATACAGGGGAATAGACCCACGAAGTTGCAAAAAAACACCCATAGACCTCAATCATCTGCTCCTCCTGCCCTTTTCCACGGCAGAGTCAGCTCTCTCCCTTGCCTAGCCTCTTCTTGAATACTTAATGTTGGGCTCAGATCCTCTCATTGAAGTTCACCAGGTGCCATTCTGGTCATGCCAATAAATAGTTGTTCACATCTTGGTCGCCAAGCACATAGCACAGGACTTGCCTTTTGCTGCAGCCTTTTCCATGCCTGAGTGTGGAATTGCCTTCTCTTCCCTACTATTTCAGGCATGGTATTCGGAAGCTAGCTGTGCTAGCAATCTGCATTTCACTTCCCAAATGATTGGTCATAGTCAATCCTACTCATCTCTCACAGGTTCTTATTGGTCCTGACATCCTGTGTTGATGCCGGAGACAAGTTGCTTCTGAAAATCTTCTCCTGTGGACCTAGACCTTCAAGCAGGGTCAAGAGAGTAGACACATCATAATTGTTTCAAATATTCTAAGGAGCTAGAATTTCTGTGATTTCTCTATATCTGCAGGTTTGTGGTCTTGTGTTTGTTTTGTGTTTTTGGTTTTTTTTGTTTTTTTTTTTTTTTAACATGACCCTGGCCTTTGACTCCCTCGCCTTTTTGATACTGCTAGTTTTGCCTTATTGAGGTTTGTTTCCAGTAAATAATTGATAAATCCTCCTACCCTAAATCCTTTGTAACAGAGTTTTCTCTTTTCCTTTTTTTTTTTTTTTTTTTTTTTCCCTGGGAAACAGCTGCAAACTGCACCCTTGACAGCTTTCCTTTTAACCTCATTTCCAGAGATCTGCTCTTGTTTAACAATAAACCACAAACATCATTTACTGTTATTCTGTAAGTAACACTCTGTGATTCAACTCAGATTTATTCAATTTCACGCTGGAGCAAGCCACTTATTCCTGAGTCTATTTTCTTATAAGCCTAAATTACAATTTATCAAGGTTAAGCATTGTTTTAATTTAAAATAAAATATGAGGGAACCTGTTCCAAAAAGAAGCATGATCTGCAGTTACTCTCCTCAGTGTTTCAGTGCTCATTTCTTCCTGCAGTTTATTCACAAGGGGACTGGGTGAATAGGGGGATGTTTTACATCAAATAAGGCTTCTCTGAAGAAATGACCCGAGGTGCTACAGCAAGCTCACAACTGAGTGTTGCATTTATTATTCTATTGGGTGGTAGTGGCAGCAGATTAAGCTAAGAATGAAAGGCTAAATTGCCCCAGTCTGGGGTGAGTTAGGTGATTTCGTTAGGACTCCACAAAGGGTCCTGAATGACAGCTAAGTTGGGAAAAGCAAGGGAACAGGTCTCACAGCCTATAAGGACCCTATTTCCATCACACTCAAATGTCAGGCACGGAGGGATGAATAGCAACTGCCATATAAACTCATAGCCAACAACCACATACCCACCACGAGGCCTGGGGACAGGAGGAGAGAACCTGCTTTTTTCTAAAGACCAAAGGCAGCAGTACTGACTGCACTTCAGGCACTGTGGGCCACAGACTAGGCAGTTCTTGCTCAGAAGAGGAGGAAGAGAAAAGTCATTTAGGATGGCACCAGGGTGCAGGACAACCTGCGCAGGTAGGTCACCCAACAGGGAAACAGCAACGATAGATGAATTTTCGGAGCTCTTCTATCCTTGCAAAGGCACTGGGTATGCCAGTGTCATAGAGGTTTCAGAGAATAAATGAACATCTTATTCCAGCACTTGCTTGCATTTTGTGGGATTTTGGTGTTTCATGGGCTGTAAGGACTTTATCTTCTTTATCTGTCTTCTATCTATCTATCTGTCTATCTATCTTCTTTACCTATCTTCGTCTTCTGAAGGCTTTATCTTAGCCTTCAGTTAGCCACAGACCTGCTCCTCCTGGGATATTATTGCAGGTATGTGTGGTGTCCCTGGGCCTGCTGCAAGCCCTGGAGCAATTGGAGAGAAGGTAACACGACATTTCTGAGTGGCTGAGGATCCACTCATCTGCCGTGCGCTGTTCTCTTGCTGCCACTGGGCACTTTGAGAGCATATATGATATATTGTGTGAATCAAGGTGGAGCTATATAATACAGACGGGTTCGGGAGGGTAATTGAATGTTGCTAGAGGGAATCTAATGAAGAGAGAGTTGTCATAAAGCAGTGCTATGAATCAGGAGACATTCAGGTCAACTGCTCATGAACCAAGAAGGCAGCGCAGTCTGACAGCAGGCTCTAGCTGACGAGCTATTGTGACAGCGCGGTTCTGCTTAGCTGCCCAAGGAGCAAAAGGAAGATCAGGAAGCTTAAGAAGCAGGAGCAGAGACAACAGTGCAACCCAACAACAGCCCTCTGGTGCTATGCATGCAGCTCATGAGCATGCTACCTTCCCACTGCATGACCCCAGTCACAGTCTTCTGCTTTCCTCTACTATGTTCTACCTTTAGACTTTTCTCTTCATAGCCAGCCTATGCCAATGTCTTCTGCCAAGCAAAGAGGAAGGGTCCCAACAGACAAGTGACAACAACAACAAAAAAAACCTGCTGGGCACCAGAGACAAAGTGAAGAAAGGTCTGCAAACAGAGAAATGGCTGTAGTCTTAAAGAGAAACCTATAAAAACAGAAAATTACTGTATTCTGGTATATAATAGAAGCAAAGGAGTAAAAAAAGTGGTGTGATGCAGAGTCCTCCTGTCCTGAAGGGACCATAAGGCAGGTTTACTTTATACCCATTTGCAAGGTGAGACGGCAAAAAGACTTGAAATGCGTCATGAATTGCATTGAACTTTAGAACTATCCCTTTATAAAATGCTTGCTTGCCACATGGTGCCATCCATGACATCCACACATCAGTTACTTAATGACAATAGATGTTCTGCCAAAATCCAGAAACAGGACTGTTCATAGTATCCACAAAACCATTTAGAGGGACATTCATGGAGAGTTATGCAATTGCAGCGACTTAGCATTAACTACAGCAGCAGATATCTGCAGAGCGATAGACTTTGCCAGATAAAACTCCTGGTAAATCAGAAAAAGAATGGAGAAGCAGCTGGTGTGGCTGCTATTAAAGACAAAAATCTCCTAGAAAGAGTGTTTCATGAAGGGCTGGGAATGTGAGCCAGCCACAGAGCAGAAAAAAAAGCTGGAATGGGGATGGTGAACAGACCAGAAACAGCTCTCCCTCTGCAAGAAGCTGCCACCAAGTTTCAGCAGCAAGAGCCATGGGGTTTTGCCCCACAGGCTCATGAAAACTGTAGCTCTCTGGGGACTGGTTTCTGAAACAGACTTGTAGGTTTGTGCCATGGGCAATTCAAAATGCTGTGGAGCTGGATGGAGACGCTCTCCCTCCTGAGCCTGAAACAACAGTAAAGTTAATGAAGTCCCAAAATAGGCATGGAGGGTTCAGCAGCCATCTGGAGGAGTGTCATAGCTGAGGAAGCGCTGAACTGCAGAGATGACTTTATGGAGAAGAGGAACTGCACATAAGACTGCAGGAAAACCTTCCATCCTGGCAGCACAGAGCTCAAGGACTCAATGGAAAGAGTCAGGGACTGCAGCAAGGCCCCGTCAGACAGTGCAGCTGCTGTGGAGAAGCTACTTCCCGTGGTGACATGGGCACATCCCCCTCCCTGCTAGGAGGAAACTCTTGGCACTGGGTGAAAGCCTGGGGCACTCGAATCCAGAGTTCGGTCTCTCCTTACTCTGACAGCAGCTGGGTTTGTTCACCACAAAATAGGAGGCTGTTTGTTCACTTTGCCTTTCTGGAAAAGAGGAAGGCTGCTATAGTTGGAGCCGTCAAAGCATTTTGTTGCCTCCACAGGTGTATTTGTATATGTTTTGCAGTTAGCAGTTCCCACCACAAGGTTGTTAAAAATACAGTATGAACTGGAAATAAGATGTGAGCTGGATATAAAACCAGAGGTGTCATCCTGAGGGCTTAAAATACCACTGCCATGATGATTGAGGCCTTCTCCAAGCCTCCTTCAGTAGATGCAATCCTAGGTAAGAGAGGGGTTAGAACCCTGATATCCCCAATTTTCACTGCCTTGTGCATGTGCAGAACAAGATGACCTGGATGAGCACTGCTCCTGCCTGATATCCTGAAATATAGGGTGGGAAGTAGTCAATCTTGCTTCTGTCTGGAGTCTGACCCAAGACACCACACTGGTGCACCAGAGCATGGAGCACTTGCTGGTCCTGGGCAGGACTTCAGCAAGATATTATCTATAGGTACCACTTTGCAGAGGCAGTCCATGAAACCTGGCAAAGCGCATACTTCAAATCACAGCAGCAAAGCCTCTTCCAGGAATTGGCCTCCCCATCTAATCCCTTAAATCCCACTTTTCCACATCATTTAAGAAACTAAAATTCTGCACTTTTTTTTTTTTTTTTTTTCTGTTCTGGAATTCACAGCTTCAGCAGCAACTTTTGTGGCCTGAATGCATTCCCTTTCCCCTACACAGGAAATTTCCGTCCCTATAGTAAAAGTTGCAGGAAGACATAAGCGTAGGGAAAAGAAAATGCTGTTCTATGTACTTGGAGTTATTTTTGACAGTTCTGTTGTAGAGGATGCCATTTGCACCTGCAGCCAGTCACATGCAGACAAAATTTACAAACCAAAACATCAAGATAAGAAGCTTGTTCAAATAAATATTTTTACTTTTTTCAAAAACACAAATGAACCCAGCTGCAAAGGACCTTTCATGAGCTGCAAAGGCCTATGATCTGCTAGAAAACAGCATTCTGGATGCAAGTTAGACAAATTTTTCAATATAAAACTTGTGCAAAATGAGCAAAGCTCTTAGGTTTTTACAATTCTGTGTCTTTTTTGAAACAATATTTTTAATATCTTTTCCCCTTTCATTTATTTTGACATTGGGGAATATTTCCATAAATTTCCACTCCCCCTACACATTTTTTTTCTAAATCCTCACTGTTGTTAAGTGGCCAGAGATCTTCTTTCAGTGATGGCAAAATTCTCCAAAAAAATTGAACTGTGGAAAGAATTGCAGAAAAGAGAGAAAAAAAAAAGTGTTTTTTAATCCTTACTGTAAAAATGCAGAAAACTTTATCTAAAGAAATAACTTTAAAAATCCTCTTACAAGAAATTTGGAGAATTTGAACTTTGTGAAAGAGAAATGGATTGGACAGGTTTTCCCAGAAGAAGTTTTCAGTTTCAACCAATTCTTTTACTCTCTCAGTATCATGACAATCCCTTGTCCATGCAGACCACTTTTCTGCAGTAGGTATCAATGATACCTAGAAACACATGGATATTAAAAAGGAAAGGGGTTTCATCTGCAGATGGGGAAGCTGAGCCACAAAGAGAAAAAGTGAGACACTCAAGCCAGGAGCAAGGTGTGGAATAAAGTCAGGTACTTTGCAGCCAAAGTCAGGTTTTTATTGCTACACTGGAGGATGACTAGAGAAAATCAGCCGTTCATGACATTCCTAATATCATTCATTGGTGAATGGCTGAAGTAATTGGAAGTGACACAATATCTCACCCAGTAGCCACGGCGCATCAGGAGAGACTTTCAGAACGACATGGCTGGCACAGAGCCACAGCTTAAAAGGTTACCATTTTCAATCAAACCAGCTGGAAGATTAAAACAGACATTGGATAGATACACAACACTGAAGCATTTCTGTTAATCGCAGATGTCTGGCAGCTCAAGGGTTTTGCAGCGCTGTCATGAGGTGTATAAATATTTTCCTCCCTGGTGCTCTGCTCCTTGAGCCCCTTTGCGGGGTCACAGTGTGCAGATCTCTCCCACATCTTGTCCTTCTTGCTGGGGCAACTGCTCCCAGCAGATCCAGCCACTCTGCCCTGTTCTCTTTATGCCAATCCTCAAAAATTCACCTGCCAGCTCTCCATCCATTTTGTTGCATGCAGGTTTCAGGTACCTGCAGAGCTCCCCAGTCACCAAGACTGAACTTCTGACTCTTTTCTGAGTCATACCCTGGGCCCCAGGAAGGGATTCTCCCAAGATGAGGATTCCTGGGAGCGATAGTCCAGGCACAGACACTGTCGCAAGCACAGCACGGCTGTTAGCAGTGTCAGAAATATCCGGGAGAGAGCCAAGACATTTTTCTCGTTGGCATTCCAGGCTCCACAGAGGGTGCAAAGCAGGAGCCAAGGAGTTCTCACCTAAGATCCTCTTTAACTACTGTTAAGTGGAGAAAAAAAAGATAATCCTTGATGTGAGGAGCTGAGGGGGAAGCAATTAGCAGACAGTCACTTTTGCAGTGTGCAGAGAGTGGAAGCCTCTGCATGTCTGAGTGTCCCGAAGGTCACTGTTTGATTTAATAAAGGTGCCTGTCTAGAAAGACAGCTTTTTTTTTTTTTTTTTTTTTTTTTTTCCCCAATGCTGGAACAGCAAGCAGCCTGTATTAGCTAGACCTCAGGGCTTTGCTAACGAGCTTACAAATGTCTCACCTGGAGGCACGCAGGGCTGAATCCAGATCTGGAGAGATGAGAGTTGTTCCATTCTGACATAGGGATGGTCGCCTTTCTCAAGACAAATTTGCAAGTTCTGCCTGCTAGCCCCCCCCTCCCAGAGTACTGCCGAGATTTTCAAGGAAGGGTATGCAGAGCCAGGGCCCAGAGCCCAGCCTGAGCATCTCTGGAGGGGGTTTCTCCTTAGATCAGGCCTGAGTTTTGTTGAAAGGGTCAAGAAGAGACAAAATTCCGGCTGTAGATAAACAGCAGCTTCCTGATAATCACCATCATTACCATCATCACCATAATCCACCACGGCCAAATCTGTTCTGTTTTTATCCAAAAGTACTTAAAGTGCTTGTGGGGAAAAAAAAAAAAAAAAAAAAAAAATTTCTTTGCCATTCTTGCTTCAAGGAGTGACACGGAGTTTATGCAAGCATTGCCTATGGCATAGGCTGATGTCTTTCTTCACGCATCCTGCAACAGAGGTGTCATGCTCCTTCTGCCAGTGGTCCCCGCAGTATGGGCTGCCACTGCTCCCATCTCCAGTCTGCCTTGGCCAGCCTTTCACACCTAACTCGGGCAGCTTAGCAGGTGCTGTAGTGATTGCTTTCATTTTTCGCCTTTCTCTGACAAGGGAGGAATGGGCATTTTCCACATCACTTTGTTCTTAACTGACAATGCAGACATTGTGACATGGCAATAACCTTTATCACTTCTGTTCTTCATCTGGAATGTACAGCTGTCTGTGGTGATCCTGGATCTTTAGGACTGCAGCTCTGAGACTTGCTGAAGTCTGCTATGAGGGTACATGGTGGAGCGCAGTGATGAAGGATGACCTGGTGGAGAGCTCACTCTCTGTGGACTCCTTCAGAAGTCATCAATTTGCTTTGCTGCAAGTGGTTGGAATCTGGGCTCCCTAGCTGAGTCCCATGCAGGCTGCCTATTTGGAGCCATCCCGCTAGCCTAACCAGGTCACCACCTGGAGAGCCTCAGGGGGGCACAGTAATGGTGCCAAAATGCAGCTCAGGAACCTCACCACAAATGCTCTCCATGACAGTCGTTGCTGGGATGGTCCCTCTCCAACATGGTCAGGAGAGAGGTAGTTCATAAATGGACACTGGCTCTTCACCGTCTCGCAGGCTGCTCCCTCTTTCGCTCCTCCAGCAAGTCACATATCTTTCCACTGTCATACACACAGTTGAAACTGCAGGCAAAGATCAAAGAGGACAAGAAGGTGGCAGACACCTCTGTTATTTTAGGAGTTGAAAAGGATGTTTACGGCTTCCAGAGGGAGGCTGTGCCTCTGAGGTAACATTCCCAGCAACTTCAGTGCTCTTGCTGTCATCTTCCATGATTAAACTTGTTCCTTTTTGATCCTTTCTTGCGATGGGATCAAAACAAAGCAGGCAAACATACAAGATTCAGAAGTATTTAGTCAGCACCCTGTAAAAAGTCTTTCTTTTCTTACTTAGCTGGTGCTAAATGAACCAATAAAATGCACAGATAATTAATAAGAAGAACAGAACCTAAGACAGCAACTAATCATGGGGACAACAATTGTGCTTATGTATGAATTGACACCCATCAGTGTGGAAGCTCTGAGAAGATTTCGATTCCAGAGAGGACAGAAATCTGAATTTGAAAAAAAAGAAAAAAAGAAAACAGGGAAGCTCTCCATTGGTACAGAACAACACTGAGCTTCATGAGCTCACGTTCCCTGTGCATCCAAAGGAGTAAAAACTTCGTCACCTTCAATGTACAGATGATCCCACCTGCTCCAGTCACAGAGTCCTATCACTGGGTCATCTGATGGTGTTGTTTATGTGAGCCCTGCTAGGTCTTAGGCCTGCAAATTTCCAAGAACATTGACCAAGATTTGATGCTAAAGCACATTCCTTACTTCTAATAGAGCTGCCAAGTCCTGCCCTGGTAAATGTCTGGTAATAAAAAGAATTTGTGATGCCTATGTCCCCAGGTCTCAGGGAAGTCTTGCAGGGTAAGGATTTCCTAAGTCCAGGATACAGTTAATAGAGAGACTTCTACTATGCCTTGTTCTCTGTTCTTCCAGATGTATGTGATTTGCAAATCATCCTCATTACCTCTTGTTTGGCTTCAGCAGGTGCTTCCAGAAAGGGAACTGGACTGTGGAAAGAAGAGCTGAAACAGGAAGATATGTGGTGCTTTAAAGGGGAGAAGAAAAAAAAGAAAAAAGATTCCAAATCTCTCCTTCATCAGACAGCAACGTGTGACTACAGTATTTATCGGCTTCTTTCTCAGCACTGAGCAGTTTCATCTTATAAAGAGTGACACACACAGAGCACAAAATAACAGGGCTGCCAAGGAATCCCAAATGGAAACAAAATCCACAGCAGCTCAATGACTGGATCAAAAACACGTACAGAGGCCAGGCAGCTGCTTTGCAATTAGCATGACAGCGGCTGCAGAATCACATTCCTCCAGGGAACAGCAGCCCCATCACTCATGCACGGATAGAGCTCCTCATCTCCGCAGCACAGCGAATGGGACTTGGTGACTTCTGAAGACATAATGCTGGGAGCAGGGGGACCATTTGGAGTCTTTACCAGTCAGTCTTCTTGACACAGCCTAGTAAATGTGATTTTATGGGGAGCTCTGTGGGCTCATCCTAGAGTCACCTTGCTGCTCTGTCTGGATGTGATTTGCTCTCTCTATCCAGATTACTCAGCCTAACACAAAGCCACTTGGGATCTGCTTCACACTGACTTTACGCACCCTTTCAAGAATAGGAAATACATTTCCTATGGCCTGGTCAAACGTAACTTTATTTTCCCGTTATATTTCTTGCTCATTTTTCTGTAAATCTCAATAAAACAAGCAGGGCTCCTGGAAGAGCTGTTTTAACAGTGAAAGCAGCTTCACTTTAAAGTCAGTACTCACTGCAGTAAAGATTTACCTATGACAGTATCAAAAGCACAGAAATAATAAGCAGAAATGTGTCACAGCATCTCATTCTCTCCTTCCTAAGAGCCACCGTCACCAAGAGCTCCCTTGCCTGCTATGAAGGGACATAGGGAACATTTTCTGACCATGTGGTCTGGAGTCAGTAAATGCTGAGATATGAGCAATCTCCTGAATGTTTGACCACTCTGAACCAATGTTAACATGTAGGGCTGTAAACACAATCACAGGTCATGCTGCTCTGGGGTAGCCCAGGGAAGTGCAGCAAATACCAGGGCAGGTGGGATCTGAATGTGACAAATATTCCACTTGCAGCTTTCACATAGGGCTAAGCTGTCATCAAAGACTTCATGGGACATACTGGGCAAAGGGGAAGTGGCTGAAACTCAAGGCAGAGACCCTTTTCCAGGGATGGTTGAAGGATCCTGCCCAACTCTGCGCTGTTTGGAGCTGTCAGAGCAAACATTAAAAAAATGTTAATCTGTTTCTCCTAGGACAGTGACTTCCCACATGCAACACGATTAGGCCACTGCAATCCTGGATAGTCTGCATTTCTACAGTCCTAAATAGGATCTTCCTGATTGACAGGGTCACAAGCAACACTCAAGTCAACATGCATGGGATGTGCTGTGCATGTTTAGGCAGGAAGAACCAAATAGAAAACCTATAGGCCAAAGAGGAAATGCAATTACCCATCTCCTCATCCCCATACCTGTCTGTCTCCGTATTCCTATCATGTCTGCAATAGCAAAGCTTGGGCACCACAGATGGGGCATTTGGAAGAGAAAATGGGTTTTGCACAGGTGGGTGTTGCAAAAATTCCACCTGTCCCTGTTCCCTACTGACTTTCCTGGAGAAGCTAGGGCTTGCAGAATATGCTGGTTCCCTCCATCTACTAAATCCCACTCATTAAAGTGCACCCAGCTCAAAGCAATCCATATAATGAGGCATTTAAAAACATGTATTCAGCATTCTCCCCTGATTAGGTGCCTTTGATAGGAAATGGTGACACTGATGTAATTAACACGTCATTAAAATGACTGCTGGTTCATTTTATACGCTGAGTTAAGATACACTTCCCGATAAATGTGCTCAGTGGCTCTCAAGTGGCAGAGACCCTCTGGCTGAATCTCTCTTCATGTTCAGGAAGCAGCTGATGCAGCTGGATCCTTGTGCCCACAGACAACTCCTTTGGGCCCAACAGGATGGGCAGCCCGTGGGAGAGAAAAGCACTTTTCAAACTGACAGAGGTACATGAGTTCAAGACAACACCTGACCTTCAAGGACTCCTGCCAGGGCAAGGACTGCTGTTACTCCAGGGAAGAAGACTGAGAAACAGCTACCCCGTACCTTCCAAAATGGATTTTCAAAGATCTCCTGTCAACTTTGCATCAAGACACCTGGGAGACAGACAACCTGTCTGGTCAGTGACTTATAAAGGTTCTTATGGGCCTGTACAAGAATAGAAAATACAAGTACAATCTATGAGGGCCGAGTTAAATGCTCTGAAGCCCTTTGTCTCTTGTCAACATTAATAGGTAGGATTTGGCATGACAGAAAGATATATCCTTGCAAATATAGTTAAAATGAGTGAGTCCCCTCCAAGGCCCACATGAAAATTTCAATTTTTGTCAAGAAAGGTTGTAACTTTCCATTCCAAATCACACACACACAAAGTCAAATTCTTTTTTAAAAATTGGCCAGGAGCAAGGAAGATTCCTGTTTGGATTTTGAATTTCCTGATGGGGAAAATTGAAAAATCTTGAGAAATAATTTAAATCATTTTCCTTTTTTTTTTTTTTTAAAAAAAAAAAAAAAAAATATCAAAAGGGGAAAAAAAAAAAAAAAAAAACAGAATATACAGAAATAAAATTCCAAAAAGAGCTGTAGAGGGGAAATCCAAGCAGCTTGAAACTTTAAGTTTCTACAAACTTTAGGTAGAAGAAATTTAATCAAGTTCCAAAAAAACAGAGAGCACTTCTACTCTCTCGAAGACTAGGGTAGACCTGAGATGTGAGGTTCCTGTGGGCACACAGGGCCATGCAGCCCTCTAACCTTTAGGAGCATCACCAGGCATTTTTCACTGGAAATGGCTCTGGGGAATCTGGAATCCTTGGAGCAGCTCAACAGATTTCACCCAAAGACTAGAAGACAGATTCTCCCCAGACAATTTTTACCATTGCAAAAGAGTTCATGGAAGGTTCTCTTTTCTGGTGAACACACAGTCCAGTGAACTTTTAATTGAGACTCGCAGATACCTAAAGATGGACTGAATCAGTATTTGGGCTTATTTGCTGGAGAATTGCCTTTTTTATGGCCAACCTACTAAATCCATTCTGAAATGCCACACGATGTTCATTGCACACACATAAAACTCCAACAGTGCAATGAAAAGGCCATGCTCTAGAAGAAGTTTTTTGATAGTGTCAACTTCATTCCTGTTTGCTTTAATCTAATTCTCGATGTTGTACCTTGCTTTACATTAATAACACACAGACAGCAAGAACAGTTACCTTGTTTTCTCCCAGGTAGTGGTCAAGCATTTAGATCTCCACCATGTGTCTTTCCCTTCAGAAGAGCAGAATTAGAGCATAGATTTGTATGGGTATAACTGAATATTTGCTAGGTGTCTTTGGAGACTATTAAACTGATAGCTGGGTTTCATGCTAATTTTATTTTTAATAAAGAGCGAATGGGCACGAGTTTCATACTGAAGTGCATTGTTGCTTTGAAAGGAGCAGGCATAGAGCTACTAGCGACATAGCCCTGCTGCGTTATTATGTTTTGAGGGTGAATAACTCCTACAAATCATTTGTATACATTGTCTAAATGGAACATGCAGGGAATAATTTGAAGCAGGAAAGCATAAAGAAAGTGAAGGATACAGTACTGCACTCGTTTGCTCAGTTTAAGCTCCTTTGCTTTGTTTGCTGCCCTTGTTAGAGAAATTTTGCCTTAGTTTAACTTAAAATATGAGTGTGATTATAAAACCCAAATATAAACCGACACAGAATAAAAACCACTATTCATAGCCACAGAGAGCAGGAGCTTTACATAATTTCTGTAGTGTGTCATGCATTTCTAGGAAGGAGAAAAAGGTCTTGAAAGGAAAAAGCTGACGGGGAAATCATTATGAGAGATTTTTATGCTCACGGGGTAGTCTTAAATGAGACTAATGTTGCTCAGGAAAATAACACTTGCAAAAGTTATTTGGGTCTAAAGTTGCAGATAGGCACCTCAAGGGGTTTGCAGTAGTGCTGAATCAGGGCAGACGAGACCAAACATTTTCACAGGAGCTACACAGAGAGCAATAAGCAGTTCTGGCTTCTGGCATGCCCTGCCAGGATGAAGTTTCTTCTCCCTCCACTGGTTTCCAGCACTGTCCCCAGTTGGCCATGACTGCAAGACCCTGGCCTGACTGCTCCAAGCAGCCAGGCTGTTTGGCATGTGGGCAGAGGAAAAATTTATGGGACTGAGTTATGGCTCATCATGGAGGCACAAGCAGTATGTGAGCCAGTGCCCTCTCCAAAGAGAAAGAGGCTAAATAGGTGTACAAGAGAGAATGGGACCAATAGAGCTGTCTGCAACGTCTGCAAAGCTCTTCTGAGAATGGCATGCGGTGGGAAGCTGGACAAAGACCTGCTCATCCCATACAATGAAAATGCAGAGCAGGAGCCTTGTCCGACCTACAGCAAATGGTATTGGAAGGACTATGTGCAGGTGAATTTGCGGAAGGAGAGGAGAGGTTGTTCCTCTGCCTGCTTGATATGGCAAATTTTATTTGAGGCAAAGATTTTAAAGATAAATATTGTTGACTTCTAAATTCAGATGGAAGTTAAAAGTCTCTCAGAAACATGATGCTGACAGGCAGTAGCTTTAATATCTACCAAAGCCAGTCACTGCTTTTCTGGGATGCTCTGAGAACAGGCAGAGACCTGACCAGGCAACACATGCTGCTGCGGTCCCTTTAAGCAGAGTTCCAAGCCTGGTGCCAAATGCTTGCGCCTGATTTTCATTCATTTATTTATGCTTCTAATTCTCTCCTCAATGCTGGGAAACATATTTGCATTTCATTAAAATGTATTTTTCCCCACTTAGTTCTGCTTTCTTTTCTGGCAAACGTTCCCTTTTTGTCATTTTCCCTGGGCCTGAAGCAGACTCAACGTACTGCAGCTGTTCTGCTTTAATAGCCACTTGAATCTCAGGGTTGTATTAACTTTTGGAATCTCTGCTCCTGTTCCTAAATCACTATAAGTCAGTGACTCCCTACTAGTCAATGGATCATCAGCCACCATAAGTCATTACACCCTGATGGAGTCCAAAGAGTATCCACATCTATCCAGAGGTCTCAAGAGGCTGGATGTAGGTACAGGTTCAGGAGCAGGGCCATTGCAAGAGGAGCTGAACAGTGACTGGGTACAAATCTGCCATTGGTCCTCTGCAGCACAGACAATGGGCTAAGTGTTCCCTCACTGCCAGATGGGGGTAGGTTGGTTAGCAAAACTAGCAAATTGTGCTACTTATTTATGGTGACATTTCAGTCTAACCTTGACTACCTTGTTCATGGAGGCACAAAGTCACACGTATAGTCCGTGTGATGACACGTATTGACCAGAACTGGAGCCTTGATTTCCAGGTGTTGATGCTAAGAGCACTGTTAACTTGATGAGACCAATTGTGTTCAATTTCCATGCCTGGGAGTCCTTTCCAAGTCTTGCTATGTCTGTGGCATTGCCAGACTCCAAACCTAGCAGTCATGAACAGTAGTGTGGGCCCCAACTGAAGAAAGAAGAACAGTCCTCCTGCCTGTATTACTTTGCCCCTGCATATATGTATGTCCCTCTAGCTCTGATGGACCTTGACCAGAAGAATAGCCTTTCTGCCACTGAGTAACATCTCCTTTCTTATTAATGCATCGTGTCATCTTTCTCCACTATGGATGTTAGATGTTATGAGTTCATTCCAAGGCATTGAGATTCTCTAATGGTTGAGCTGGGTTAAAACCTGGATGAGCAGCAGAGCTCTGGGTGTTGTGATCAGTGGTGCAAAGTCTGACTGGAGGGCAATAACTAGCAGTACACTCCAGGGGTCAATACTGGGTCCAGTATTGCTCAAGTAATTCATCAGTGACCTGGACAGAGTGCACCCTCAGCAGGTTTGATAATGATACCAAACTGGGAGGAGTAGCAGGAGGCTTGGACTAAATGATTTCCATGTCCCTTTCAACCTCAGCCATTCTGTGACTATGCAACATATACTCTGTCCTTCTGCCTTGTGGATGCTGGTGTTCAGCTTTTTCCCTCAGATGGATGACACATTATCACCTGTTTCCTCTCCCAGAGGAATGCATCTCTCTCTGGGTGATACCCTGATGGTATTGTCCTTCTCTATACACTGAATTTTCCTCCTGGACAGAGTCAAGGCTTTCCTGACTCTCAATGAAAAACAACTTCCTGTTCCTGGCTGTTGCGGTTTGATGTGAGGAGGCAAATTTGGTAAGAGATGAATCCCCTTGCATCCCAGCCAATCCTCAAAGGTTAGAGGGACAGAGGGCAGCTGGACTCATCTCTTAATAGGCATACCAAATACTGTGGTAACTATAAGCCTGACTCTGGCAGTACCAGATTCACCAACAGTCTGTCAACTGTAGGTCCGATCGCCTTCCTAGGAGTGAATCAAGTTCCCAAATAGCGTGATCAACTATAAGATCGACTCTGGCAGTATTGGATTCATGAATAGCACAATTTATTCAAATGCAACATTGAGAAAACAGGTTTCGGATGTCAGTATAGGAAAATCTCTACTACAGTGTGGGGTTCTTAACTAATGCCAAGCGTACAAATGCACAACCATCACTCACCCAGAAGATGGGAGAGGGCTCTCAGTCTTGAGGAGTCTCCTCAGGCAGTGTCCTGACCCGATGGGAGGAAAGGGGTTCAGCCTGTCAACTGATCCAGAAGTTACAATGGAGTCTTCCCTCTCTCTTATTCCTTCTTCCTTAGTTCCTCTTCCTCCATTCTTACCACCCTATTCTTCCTACCTAGTTCTTACCACTCCATTCTTCCTTCTATATCCCTCCTTAGTTCACCTTTCATATATTTTCTTTTACATTTAGGTGGAGCTTGAATGACTCTAATCATACTTACTTTCGTTATTCATTGGTTTAAAAAAGTCTCCCAAGTTAATAGAAAACCTAGAGAGCATGCTCTATGAGGAGTGTTTGTTCCTTGGAAGCATGTAACTTCTGGGATGGGGTTGTGTATTGGTGTCATAATGAGGTTAGAATGAGGAGAAGTTTGAGCAAACCCATCGGAAGGGACTGATCTGCCACCATTGTTGACCCAGCGCCAGACATCACACTATGTGACTTATCGGCTGCATGGTACGACCAGGTTGCCACCTCTGCAGGGAGTACAACAGAGTTTGGCTGCGGTGTCTTCACTCCGCTCCACCCTCCATTCACTCATTGTCTTCCCGGCACCATCAGATTACCACCTCCAGCAGGGAATCCAACAAAGTTTGGCCATGGTGTCTCCGTTCTGCTCCAGTCTTTGTTTACTTTATAAATGTGTGCTAGGAGGGCAGATTGTGTTGCCAAGGGAATCATGGAGAAGTAGATTCCGCACATATCAGCCATCTTGGAAGTGGTAACTGTTTCTCACCTCAAGCAAGCCTCTGTAATGCCATAACTTCTGTTAGGCCCTAGCTTTCTCTAATTTCCCCTTTCTCAGGCAGTTCTCTCACACTGGCCAGCAAACAAATGACCTTCTCTCTGGAACAGGCACTTTCTTACTGGGTGTCTCACTCAATTACGTCTCAGCTCAAGGAACATTCATATTTAATTATAGGAGGTGATATTTAAGAGCTGTGCGCTCCTCAGCTAAGATGACCTGTTTTGCATTGCTCATCACACCATACAGGCTAACACAAGCTGGACCTTATCACCAAGAGGGTGACATACAGCCTCTGTGTGTTTGAGCAAAAGTCATTCCACCTAATGATTAGTTGCATTTTAACATCTATACATGTCTAAAAAAATCTCCACTCAAACCACTTTTTCTACCTGAGGTACATTTAAGATCATCAGATGAAAGGCACTGGAAATGCAAAGCATCATTAATATTTAAGCTAGATTTGCCAAAAGATAAATTTAAGCAATGCAGAAATTAACTGGATAAAGATACCTTTCCCTGCTATAAAGAGCTTAAGCTAATTCAAATGCTTTATTGCAAGAACACTCTCCCTTATCTCTGTATCCTCACAAATTTGAAAAATACAGTTCTTCTGAAGAGTGAAATGGACACAGCAGGTTCAGGCTGCTCTGGACATCACAAAGAACAGTTGGGTCCAGGTACCCCACTGTGTCTCTTCGACATGAGCTTGGTTTGGCCTGGTTTTACAGCAAGGTGGCTTGGAGAGGCCACCAAAGAGCCTCTCCACCCCACATGAAAGGCAATCACCCCTATGGATGTGCATCCAAGCTGCAGGACAGGTCCTGCAGGGCCATGAGGCAGTAAAGCAGAGGCTTCTGCTTGGTCCATGGCCAGCAAGGAGCCTGCCCCAGCTGCTGAGTCCCTGGGGATCCGAAGAAGGATGGTGAGCCGGGAGCTCCCTCACTGTCAGTGTCACTAACTCCACCACAGGAATGCAAATAAATCCCCTCTTTTCTTCTTGGTAATTTGTTTCTGTGCAGAATAAATTGAATATGTAATTTCATTTTCTCTCTCGGAGCATTAACAACCTTGGAATTGTTTGGATTCACAATGAAGACAACAAACAAGTAATTACCGACAAACTGATACCGCTATTGAGAAGAGAATGCAATTGATTTTAATTCTCGTCAGCCCTGTTTACTCTCCTATTGCATTAGGCATAATAAAGTGTTACAGTAGATTATGTTCTGCTGTAAAGTAGTTCTTATCAGGCACCACAAACTGCCTCCTTGTTAGGGAACGTGCCTACCCCATCCTCCTCCTCCTCACGCAGTGGGCTGCAGGGGAGGGGATGCACCTCTCCAGCACAGCTGTGCTCTCTGGTGATGCTACCGCATGGGGCTCTTTATCAAGAGGCTCTTTCTCCTGCATTGCCTGGAGTTGCTCCCTTGGAAGCCAGGCTGCTTCCTGTCTTTTCAAAGCCCAGGAGCTTTGCAGGACTTTATAAATATGTAATGAAGAGAGATGCAAAGCCAGAGCGTGCCATCACTGGGACCTTTGAGCAAGCGTTTGACATGGGTAATATTTTTAATTATACCTTCCGGACAGAAAGGGTAAAAATGGTTTATTCTCTCCCTCATCCTCCCCTTCTTTCCCCCGCTACTTCTGGAAATTGGAATGGAAATCCTTCCTTGCTTAGAACTATATTGGCACTTTATAAAGAGTCATTTTAAAATCTTCTGTTCATACAGGAAAAAATGAGGCCTCCTGAAAAATATGGACAAATATGCTCTCTATTTTGCTTTTCTTTTTCATTTTTTGTTTAAATGGAAAATAGTGCTTATTTTGTTCATGTTTTCACTCTATGGTCTTTTCTGAGAATTGCTTTTCTGAAACTTCTGTCCCAGACTAAAGAAAACTGCTCAGAAAAATCCACCAGAAGCTGATGACCTTACAAAAACATTAATTTCAGCAGAACTCCTTATTTTAGCTCAGAAATATGTAAAAACTGAGTGTCAGACAATAAATCTAAAAACTTACAGAACTTCAATGGGCAGTGATGTCACCAAGTCCTCTGACAGGTGCTTGCCCTACTGATCAAAGTGATGAGAGTCCTATGACCTCATAATGACCCAGCTACAATAAATGCAGCCCCGGAGAGCACCGGGGTCCTCAGCTCTCTGAGGAGCTCCCTGGAGGACCCTGCCAGGTCTGTGACTCCGTAACATGTTCGGGTGCAGGTCACTAGAGATAAGGAACTTGGTGAACCCAGTGCAAGGGTTGGAGGTACCCAACACCAGGCAGGAGTCCTGGATCCCTCCTCTTTGGTCAGATGGGGTTTGTCTCCTTGGGATTCCTCATTTATGACTTGGTCACTGTTTGGCTAGATGACCTTCATCTTTCTCTGCCTTGGCATTTTGGGGTCAGAAGAACAAGGTTTTCCCTCAGAGGTGCAAAGATTTCCCTGAAACTGTGATATAGTTTGTACTATAGCTGGAAAATGCCTAGTTTATAGGAAGTGCAGAAAAAGGAGCTGAATACACCTTTTCCAGCTCAGAAGGGCAGTTCTGATGAGAAAACCTAGATAATTTCAGAGCTTGTAATGAGATCACGGAAGTGTCAGTGCAAGAGGACTGCTGGAGCTCCATCCCACTCTGAGTAGGACAGCCTTAGGTCGGGTCAGCCATGAATAAGGACATGGATAAGAGGAAATGGCCTGAAGTTGCACCAGGGGAGGTTCAGGTTAGATATTAATAAAAAATTCTACACAGAAAGAGTAGCATTGGAACAGGCTGCCCAGGGAAGTGGTGGAGCCATCATCCCTGGCAGTGTTCAAGAAACACATGGATGAGACTTAGGGACACGGTTTAACGGGCATGGTGTTGAAGGTTTTAGCCAGTCTCAATGATCTCAATGATAGTTGAACTCAATGATCTTGGAGGTCTTTTCCAGCCAGAATGATTCTATGATTCTATGTCTATGCATTTCTGGGTAACTCTTTCCCAGGCTCGACAACTCTCATGTTGGAAATCTTTACCTGCTGCAATCTATAACCACTGTTTCCTGCCCTTTCTTTGTGCACCTCTGAGTCTGGCTCTGTTTCCACTTTAGCCACCAGGGCAAGCAAGTTCATTGGACTAAGCAATTGGTCTAAGCAATCTGTTGCTGGCAAGGAGCTGCCAACACCATAAATGATGACATGATCCCAATGAAACTCTTAGGAAAAAATGTCACAAACTCACCAGCCATGCCAGGACAGTGCAGGAGGTAAGGTCCATCCCGAATCCACTTCCTGCCCTCTTCTATTCCCTGGCAGGCCTCATCAGCCTGGCTACTTGTGGAGGATGATGTTGCCACACGACTATTCAGAGATGCTGGATAGCCATCAGGTCCCCAGAGGACAGATCTGCAAGGTGCACCTCTCCGAGTCCAAGGCAGATATTAGAATTGTCTCCTGTCAGCTTTTTCCTCATCTCAGCATAATTGCTGAGACTGGTTTCTAAGAAGTTTCTGTGGGAAGTTCTTGGAGTGTCTATAAATCAGGGCTTTAATCTTTTTTTTCCCTAGCTAGGCAGTTTTCTTAGATCTCCTTTCTGTTCTGGCAGGTCTTAACAGACAGTTGAAGTTCTGGGCTAAATTAAGCCCTCATGTTATGTATAAAGTCCACTAGCTCTCAAAATCATATTTTTGAGAATAATTAATTCTTAAATAAAGTCTTTAAATTTTGAATGATTGTTAAAGGAGTCATTGTCTCATCTTAATTACCTTTGCAGAGGATTGCCTCGTCTTTCCGTGTTTGATGAGAAAAGTATTTTTTAAATAAATATAGCTGATGTTTACATTGTGATTGCTCCTCATTTACTTGCTTGCTTGTAAACAAATAAGACCTTGCTAAATCCATCTATTAAATATCTCTGTCAATGGACACAGTATACTTTTTTCTTATACAATTATTCATCTTTATTACAAAATATTTCCAAATTTATCTCTTGGAAAAGCCTTCCCATTTGATAAACAGCACAGAGTGCCACACTGAGGGAAAAAACATTACTATCTAATGAGCATCAGCAATATCCAGTAGAATTATATGTAATCTCCTTACAAACATTTTCTACATTTGACGGCCTCATTCTTTCATAGAATGCAAAAAGTGAAGAACGCAAAGTGTTACTAAGAGATCAGGCTCTTAATACAAAATCCGTAGACCTTTTTGAGTAGGTTCATATGAAAGCTTTAGGCATTTTGTGCAAAGCAAAGTCCTCTTGCAGAACAGCCAGTCCTTCATCTCCTCACATCTCTCATGAGCAGGGACTCTTTCTAAATACAACTCTTCCAGAGTCTATCAGGTGTAGCTGAGCCCTTTCCACCTCAGCTGCTGCTTTGTATCAGGCTGCTGTAGCCCACTTGGAGTTGAGATAATGATGATGGATTTTTACCTTTGACCAAATATCCCATGGTCTGCTGGCTGACATTTGCTATCTGTCTATAAGACACAATTAAACTCCATTTGCTCTTCTGCAGGCAGCACATTGCTAAAGCCTACCCTGACATGCATCAGTCAGCGTAGCATGAAAGGAAACTTGCACAAGAATGCCTTGAAGCCATGCAGAGCCTTCAGCTGGTCCTAAATGGCAGCAGCAGGGGTGGAGGGAGGTCTGTCCTTTGATACCTGGTCCCTGAGAGAGAGAAAACAGAAACCTCCCCGAAAGGCTTCCATGACTTGAACATTTCCCTCACCTCAATGTGTCAGTCACTGCCAGAGACGTTCAGCTCCATCTGCACAGCTGAGTCAGCACAGGTGGACTGGGCCATATCATTGTAATCCAGCACTCGCCAAGGGTCCATGGTGGCATTTACCGCACACCAGCTGCCAGCCAGGGCTGAGCTCCTGCTCTTCTGCTCCCAGGAGGTCTTCCCTCACCTGCCATGCCCATCAGAGACAGCCTGCTCTTTCGGCACCTCAAAGGCAGCAGCAAGATGCATCCACCAAGTCTGGGGAATGTGTCCTCCACCCACCCCACACATCATCACCCCTAGGGTGTAGGAGCACCTACGAGACCTGTTTCTGGACATGGGCACAAGCAGGGTGAGGAGGAGGAGGTTTTCCCAAGACATGTCTTTACCAAAGATGAATCCATTTTAAATGTAGACTAAGTTTAGATACATTTTTCTTATACTCATTTGATTTAAAAGTCCATCTTACAATATAGTTAAAAACACTAATTTGATTTTTAATTTCTATTCAAGTGGCGCTTGAGACAAACTATCAATTCAAAAATCAATTTAACATGAACCTGATTTACAAATTAAGAACCCTTATAAATATATGTTAAGTATAAATAAATACATATAAAGAAAATGTTTCATTCTTGGTAGAAGTGAGAACTGTAAGACACAGCAAAATAATTATTAATATGCTCTACTAGCTATTGACTGGACTTTTAGGAAAAAAAAGAAAAAAAAATAAAAAAGAGACCTGAGTGTGGTAAAGGAAGGAAGCAGAAATAAAAGAGTGCTTCCAGAAGCAATCAAAAGATGGTTAGTGAAGACCATAGTGAGGAAACCAAGGGTACATGGGCAACTGGTG
This sequence comes from Nothocercus julius, assembly GCA_013398735.1. NCBI lineage: Eukaryota > Metazoa > Chordata > Aves > Tinamiformes > Tinamidae > Nothocercus > Nothocercus julius. Next base: position 750,191 of record VZSV01000170.1, on the reverse strand, counting down.
TTCTACTGAAACAAAGTGAATAATTGGAAATGACTCAAGAGACAGTTTGCATTTTCATTAAGATAAATATAGATATTGGAAAAATGATGGGAGGGAAGTGATTTTAGTTGAAGAAGGACAATGTAAAAGATAAGTGTCATGTGAGCAAGTAGAGAGATTGCTAAGGGAAGACTCTAGAGTGAGTTGCACAGTTTGGAAGAGTAATAAATTTGAGACTATCCTGACAAACTTATACAAAATGGGGAGAATTCACTTGTTGTAAAACAGTGTTGAATCATGGACTTTGGGAGGGAAAGAGGATGATGCTGTAATTGACTGGGTTATCAAATTGACTGGGTTATCAAATGGCAAGGAGTGTGCAGAAGAAAATCAAAAGAGAATATTACAAAGACAAGGCAGCACCATACAGGCAGGGAAATCTGTGCGAAGCTAGAGGTAGGATTTTGCACACTACTAAACAAGCATACAAACAAAAAAACAGTACAGACGGTGTCCAGCTTGTGGACAGAGACTTCATATCAATGAGAATCACAATTATTTTACAAAAGCTAGCAGGAATAAAAATATGAAAGCAGAAAGAAAGCAAAAACGAGAAAAGGAACATAATTATATGCAGAAATCTTTCACGATTCAACTACATCCATTGATCATGCCAAGCACAAATTAAATATTTATTATTCCTGTTCCTACCTGGTCCTACCACCTGGCCAGTGGTGTGGCACCTACTTCTGCACCCGGGAGTGCAAAAGCCATTGACAAAAAGGCTCATCATATTGAAGATATCTAAAATTCAAATCTCACAATGAGGAAATTATTTCTACTGCGGGAAATAATGATTGTCTTAGAGGTAAGGCAAAACCTTATGAGGATAATTTGGTACTTGTTTGGGGAAGCAGAATATTTGTTTTAGGGATACGAATGTTTCCTGTACTGAGAGTGAGATTCATGTCACTGCATCATAGAAAACAACATCTGAGCTAGTCACCCTCAACTCCTTTGACAACCTGGGGAGAGAACAGACACTTCTGGAGCATGATTCATCTGCCCTACCGTAGATGTGCACCTTAGGATGAGAGGAAGGTACATTAAAATACCTAGAGCTTCTGTCAACTATAAAGGGAGTCTGGACTAGCTCAGAAGTAAATATTTACACTGAAGGCATCTAAATCTGCTGGATGAATCCTGCCATAGGTCTCACAGAGAGAAATTATACTGCTAAGGATATAACATCACAAAGCAGGAAAGAAAACATGGAAATAAGAAGAGAGTAGAACTACGGGAAAATAATAAAAGCTATAAAGAACTTTAGAACAGGAGAGAAATCTTACAAAGGAAATGCGAAGAGATTTTTGATACTGTTACAAACCAGGTAGAAAGAAAAGGCAGAACAAACTCCAGACTGCCTTATTCTGCAGATAAATAAGCTCCAAAAGACTCCAAGACGTTGCTTGTTTGGTTATGCTGATAAAAAACAGCATAATCAGCATGGTTCCGTGTTCCAGTTGGAGTTATGAGGGAAAGTGATTGCTAAACATGTCATTTCATGTGTGTGGAGTATTTGTGAGACAGTAAATGCTGGGTATCAGACAGCAGCTGGACTGTCTTGAGTGTAACTCGTTGGCAGAAGCTGGACTTCAAGCCTGCTGCAGTGAGCCCAGGGCACAAATGGTCTAAGGGCTCTGTGGGAAAGTGAACATATTCTTGAAAGGCTTTCTGAGAGTCTTGAACAGTCTAGCTTGTCATTGCTAAATAATGGGGCAGCACCTTTGCAACTGGGACTGTTAACCTGATAAATATTGTATGTTTGGAATGAGCCTGTCGGATTACAGAAACACTGACGGCAAAAGCAGCAGTATGGTGTGTTCTTGTGAGAAAATAGTTTGTGATTAAAGGTCACTTAAGCTAAAGCTTTTGTAGCTCCAAGTCAGTGACAAATAAACAGTGTCACAGTGGAAACAGCATAAGCACTTGTTTCTTGTCAAGTTACTACTTGCTCCCACAAAGAAGGTCAGTCTCACCATCCTAAAGCAGGGCTTATTCCAAAGAAACATCTTGTGTTTTCTACAGAAGGAAAAGGAGAAAAAATGGTGCATGGGATACATGCCATGTAAGTTCAAAGTCTTAGACAGAGGGTCCTATCTGTAGACTGACAAACTAATGAAAACCACCACAGAGGGACTGATCCCTGTTAAGACAGCCTGAGTCGATTGGTGTTGTTTGCTGCCTTCCAGACAAGGCCAGGGTTCTAACATGTGAATTTTCCAGGACAATCAAGCAACAGCTCTCAGAGCAAGCAGACAGCAGGCAAGCCACTAGTTCAAGTAATCTCCACAAGCTCTAGTTCACAGAAAAGTGAATATCCCTGAATGTAGCTGCTGCTTGGAAGTTGGACTGGCATGCCATGCATTTCCATCCAGCAAAAGCTAAGACTAGCACAGGTGGCCTTACATTCATTTTTCACAGTGTGGAGAATCTTCTGCCCCAGACTGAGGATAAATGAACATTATTTCTTATTCAGACATATCTCCATTGTACAGCCAGCAAAATTAAAGTACAGCAGATGGACATTATTTTAAGAAATCATGTGGTCAAGCTGGGAAGAGCTCCAGAGAGACTATTTGCTTGACCAACCATTTAATTCTTTGAACTATGTCTCTACAACTTGAAAGAAAATCCTTAAAACACCCTATAAAATCCAGGCTTTCACAGAACCCCATGAGAAATATATCCATGTGGTCAGACTCTACTGACAGTTTTCTTTAGGGGAAGCTGGATCCCTCATCCATTGGCTTGAGCCTTACTCATATTGAGGAAAGCTGGTTTTCCATCACTATTTGGCATGAAACACCTAGGTTTATCATAACTCTGCAGTTATCTTCATCAATCAAACTAGTATATCATTAAAAATTAGAGTCAAATTCATCAGATGAGACCTACTTTCTGTAAAGTTGTTGACTAGTGTTAAATATATTTCTACCCTTTCTTGAGAGAATCACATTTCATCTTTTATAGTGTTTCTAAGATTGGGGTCAAACTCTCAGGCCTAATGGTTTTTGCTTGTTCGTAAATCTGGCAGACTCTTGGCACTCTCCTGACCTTTCACTGGTATCCCCAGCATTTCCAAGCCTATCAACAATTCACACTTATTGACCAGAGGAGTCAACTCTTCCAGAACTCTGGAGCACAAGTTTTCTAACCTTGCTGATTTAAATATTTTCACTGATAACAAATACTGTTTAACATCATCTTCGGTTGTCAGCATACTGGAAAATAGTTAATTATCCTCATGTACTATTCACCCTGCTTCTCCTCAAATCCGTAATAGATTCTTGATATACTTCAAAATTTATTCTTTATTGTCTCTTTGTTATGCCATCCACAGGTTTTCCTGGGTGCTTTAACTTGACAGTTACCTTCAGTTCATAACTTATAACATACATTCATTACCATCAGCTTTTCTATGCCTTTATTATTATTATTTGGGGTTTTTTATCCTCGTGCCATTTCTATCTGCACTCCACTTTGGGGAAGAAAGAAAAAAGTAAGAGATCTGCACTGAAATTTTCTTGCACTCCCTGAACATTTCTCCATCAAATCACCTAGCAACTATTCGTGATAATACCTCGTCCTCTGCTCTGGAATACCTCCCATTGAGAAGAGAGCCCCAGAATACTTCTGTCCCAGGAGAGGAATCACAGTGGGCAACATGTCACTTTGGAAAAGATCTCCCCTGACCTTGACAGAGTGACACTGTCAGGTGGGTGACACAAGAGCAAAGACAACTGACCTCCCAGGCAGGGGTGGCAAGAGTTAGTTTTACAAGAGAGTTTGCAAGCTGAAGACTCCCATTCTGAGGGGGTATTCATCCTCTGGGTGACAGATGCCAGCTCTTCCCATGCCCAGGCCTGTCCTGCTGTCCTGGAAGAGCCCAGGCAGCTATGGAGAGACTTGAATCTCAGATCCTTAATGCATCTACTGTCAGTGAGCACGGGGCAAGAGATGGTATCTGTGTATTATTGTGTACACCTCAAAGAACAGAAGTAGCAGGCAATGAGCTATAGAACTGAGTGGTTATTAATATCTTGTTATCAGGTAGATAAAGAGACACTGCAGCAGCTTCATAGGCAGTCAGAGGCAGATAATGATCCAGCTGCTGTCTGTGTCTCCAGATAGATGTCTTCCTAAGAGAAGAGGTTGCAATTTCTTTGTTGTATGTTGTCACTTGCCCTTAGACTGAGTGTCTGTGAAACATTGCACACTCTCCAGCCAGGCAGAAATGTGGGATGTACACGATCCTTTCAAGATTTGACAGTTCCCGAGAGCAGTTCTGAACAGCAAAACAAGACTAAGAAATGTCAGATTCCGAGAAGACCTGGCCAAGGACACAAGCACAGCTATTTCCTGTTGCTAAGCTAATCACACATCTCCCTAGTCTCAGCTCACAGTGCAGTTTGCCTTGTGGGATTGAGAAGGAAATGCCCTGTCTTCCTATGGTCATGACATGAGACCCTAGCAAGAGACCAGAGGATCCCAAAAATCAGGAGGATAGAAGAATGATTGTTTACCTTACAAGCATTTAAAATGGGACTCTTTCTTCTGAATATAAAACACTGTATAAAGCTCCAAGTTTGTAGTCAGCTGTAACTATCACAGATAAGGAGTTATAATAGTTACCTTCAGAGATTCATGTGGCTTCTAGTTTGTGCCACATCCATGAGCACCTCGTGAGTCATTGGTGAGGGAATAATTTCTCCCATCCAGGTCAAGAGGGTGGCTGCCTGTTCCTGAGCTACCATGCTTTGTGATCCAGACCTGTCAGCTATTCAGGAATCAGTTATCAGGACATGTTATGTAGCTTCAACGGTAGTCCCAGATTGGCAAATGGCTGGAGAACTGCTGGCTGGAGACTGGCTTAGCAGGCAAGAGATGATCAGAATAACATCTTAGAGTGGAGAAGCAGGAACCAGGAAATAATCTGAGGGTGCTGACTACATTGTTCATCCATAGAAATGGACTATGCAGTCCTGGTGCAGGTTGAGGGACAAGACAGAGCTCTTCAGTGCTCCCTCCTTAGGGCAACTGAGGCCAGTCCTAGGCATGGGGCTCTGGAACAAAAAAAAAAAAACACATGGGTAACCAGGCCCACTTCAGAACATGAAGATCTCCTTTTAGCTTTTCCTTCTGATTTTATTAGGGAGCCACCAGTAACAACCGAAGAAGACAATGTTTTCTTAACAGTCTTAACTCAGAAGGACAATTATCAGATATCAAAGTACTGGTAACAGAGGGGAAGCCAGACCTTATGCAGATGTGTAAGCCATGTTCACAACTTCTGAATCTGATTTAAATAACTGAAGTCCTGGGCACATTTTAAGAACTTGAAAGACCGCCAATTTCAGATAGCATTAGTGATTCTGATTTTGACCAGCCTTAACTATAGTTATCTTTCAATAAAAATCTTATCCTCGCTAGAAACTCTTCTAGTAAGGTCAAAGACATCAGGATTTAGTCCAACTCATGAAATGAAAATAGGCAAGAATGGGAGGGGATAATGCCCAAGATTTCCTCAGAAGACTCTTAAGCTTCCCAAAGCCATGAAAGCCCAGCTCAGTATATGTCACGTGATCTCTCACAAAAAAAGTAAAGTCAGGAAAACTGGATGGGGCTAGAAGAAAAGGGCCTGCTGATACAACACCAGGTTGTGCTGAGCTCACAGCTGGTAAATGAGGAACTGAAAATGAATGGTCCTGGATTGCCTGCTGGAAAAGAAGCTCGGATGAACAAGAGGGTGGGCTGGTCTTTTGGAGACATTCCACTCATAAAACACTTAGTGTATTCATTGGGCAAGGTCAAAAACCCGTGTGTGCTTCAGCTTTTCTCTCCTCCCCCACAATACTCAAACAGCATTCAGCTAGGATATCAAGGACCTTCTCTCTGGTCCAGTAAGCACTTATTATCCCATGGAAAGAGATGATAGCAGAATGCTACTACTATCTGGAAGCTAGACCTTGGAAAGGACTCATCCACTTCAGACGAAAACTCTAGCGACTGACCACATTTGGTGAACTATCATGTGTTCTCTAAGCAAATCTCCCAGTTCAGGCCCTCCAGCAATAAAACAAACATGTTTTAAGTACTGGTGGGATAAGGAAGGAATGAGGCACCAAGGAGGTCTGCAGGGTCCTTGAGCTTTGCTCATCAAGAACAAGCATAGCAAGAAACTCAGGCATCTCTGAGATTCCTCCAAGACAGACAGCTCTCAAGGGACATCCAGCACCTACAATGATACTTGAAGGTAGAGAAGTGCCAATGTTGCCCAAGTGTTTAGGTGTAAATGCCATGTGAACTCAGCTGGTTGTCTTCAGCAGTTTGATGTTGACTTGTACCAGCAGCGGAGTGGAAAAGCAAGTCTGATGGTTCTTTCCTTGGAAAAGAAGGAAGAATACATGTGAATATCCACAAGGTCATAGACTGGAGGCGATTTCCCATGCTCCTTCCCAAGCCTTGCCATGCAAATGCTTTCCTTCCTTTAGCTCCTTAGCTTTTAGGACAGGAATGCCACCTCAGCAAAAGATACCTGAAGCTCTCAAAGTCTTAGCATAGTTGTCTGATGCCCAATCTCATAACAGAAATGATGATCTAGCCTAGGATTATATTGATTCAACTAGATCAAGTGCCAGTGACAGGAAGAGACAAGAATTATGGGTCCCAGAAATAGGAGGGCTGCTGAGTGTGGAGGGTCTGTGCAATGATGTGAGGTCCAGTCCCTCACCAGGAATATTTCACCTTACTGCTTCCTGCTTCATTGGGGAAACAAAAGAGATATAGCTGCCTGGTTATAAATTTTAAAGCAATTCTGCCCTGAACCTCCTTTTGAATTTAGAAGTGAATCCTTCATATAAATGGATTGAGAAATTCTCCCTCTGAAGTCATCCATCTCTTAATAGAACGTCTTGACACCAGCCGAGTCAATCCAATGTCCATTGTTGATTTGAGTGTGTTCATGCAAGGTTGACATGACATTTCTTTTGTTGACAGAGCTCATATGTTACTGTATCCTGTCTTTCTTATTTCTCTGTCTTTCACTGCTTCAACAGCTGCACACAAGGCAAAAATGCTTCATTTACTTATTTCACGCCTTCAGGGTCCATTTCCTAGACATTCCCTTCTCCAGGAAAGGATAGCACTTATGCATTTACCCCAGATTTCAAATGGGGGAGGGGAGGGAACACGGGGGCAGGTTTTACCCTGGAAATCATTCTTCAAAGGTCAATACAATGATATTTGCCAATGTACTGGAGCACCTGATTTTAACTTCAAAATCAGATACATAATATTACTCAGTACTTTCCATCCCGAAGGATTCCACTTAAAAACTAGACCTTGACAGACAGCTCTGCAGGTAGATCTGGATGAGCAACACAGGGAAGACATTGTGCACCATGGCAGTTCTGGGAAGGAACATGACAACTAATTTGAACTTTGTCATATCAAACTTTAAATCTCACACAGATCACTGGGATGAGGATTCAACAGACAGCTCTGCTCTTCCATCAGGATGGGATCTTCTTCATTGAGTGCAAAGCTCGTTTGTACAAGAAAGTCAGGTTTCCTATGAGAACTCCAGACTGGGAAAAAAAAAAAAAAAAAAACTCTTAACACTGACACTGGGAAATAGTTATGGGAAAGTATCACCACATGCTTGTCCTGTCCTTATGTCTTGACATTCTTTGCTGAGCCCTCTAGAGACAGAGTGTTGGGCAGAAGGTCATTTGGTCTGCCCTGTCACTTGTGCATGTCAATATTCTCATCTTAAATGGATACAGACCTGCATGGACATAGCCATAACTAAAATTGGCCAAATAGAGCTTTGCATGGAGTTCCCTTAGGAAAATGATGAACAGCATCAAAACACAGAGCAACATTAATCACACTGATTAGTAAAAAGGCCTCCTGAGATATTATAGGAAAGGCAGACCTGAAAAATGCTGTGGATAGAGAACAAGATGGTAACAGTGTCTGGCTGGCAGGGCTGACTTGACCACAGGAAGGGTGAACAGTTTAATAGAGTCCCTAAAAGATCATTTAGTTATCAGTGAGCTATTGTCATATTGTTACCTGACCCTGAACTGCCTAAATGCCAAAAGTACAAGTTAATGCTTTGTTGGTGATTTCTCACAAGTATCAGAACTTTCAGATCTGTAAGTTGAACTAACTTCTGAGTCAAGTCACTCCCAGCAGTTTGATACACATTCGCACAAGTTATTGGATAAAACTTAAAGCATGGCTGGTGCTGAGGATTGTGCATCCACCTGGGAATATACCTACTGAGCACTGCCCAATGTGGTGCCACTAGTCATCATGGTGATTATCGCTTGAGGTGATTATCATCAACACTGGTTGGTCACAGATGATCCTTCTGGATTAGTTACTGATAGCAAAGTTTAAAAAAGGGATTTTCCACTCTCAAATCTCTCCTGTCTGAGCAAGTAACTCAGTGTTGGCTCAGCTAGTACAGCTCACCAAGTGCTACATGTGGCCCAGCCATGCTTTATGAGCACTGAGGGTCTCTGGCTCTGGTTTATGAGGGCAGGTCTGCACTGAGTCACTGTGCCTCTGCCAAGGCTAGGACAGAAAAGATGAAGCTGGCTGGAGCCTATTGAGTTACTGTGTATTCTTCCAGAAACAGCTGCCATCCCCTCCTGCTGCGGAGAGTTTCTGGCCTGTTAGGCTGGCAAGACAGACAGGGAGGGGTTCAGGAAATACCCTAGACTGCATTTTCCAAAGAGCAGCTGAAGGAGATGTAACAGATATCTACCAAGAGGCCCTGCCCTGCCAGACGGTGTGTTCACATTGTGAATCAGACATGGCACTTTGAGGGGCCGACAGGCCTGTTGAGGCAAGCGTCCCACCAACACTGGCATGCCTCACTTACCAGGGAGGAAGCTTTGTCCAGACACTGCCCACCTGGGCGAGATCCCAGTTCAGTAGAGTCCTACAGACTATCATATCAGATTTCATTGTGCTAACCACTCCCCAGAGCAGCTTCTTGACTTGGTTGCTCTGACTCTCTCAGACTACCAGTCCTGGTCCCATCTTCTGCCCTTTCCAGCCCTGGAGTGTTTCACAGACTCTGCCCCCTTTGCTGGGGGAAAAACAAGCCTGACTCCTCTACACTGTGTTGCTCCTTGCTTCATGGAGTTACAACAAAGACTTACAAGGGATTTTCTGCACAGCTGGCCAACCAATGCCCTTCACAGCATATCTCCAGTCCTTTAAATATTCACAAGGCTGGGTCTGTTGCCTAATTGAATTTCTTCTATGAATGAATCAGTTAGTTCCCCATCTCCTGCAGCAAAGATGCAGATTAACTGTGTAAAACTGGAATAGTACACCAAGAAAGTAATTCCTTTCAGGTTAGCAGCTGAGTGAACTTACCCCTGCTGGGATCACTTCTCCAACATCATTCTTTTCTCCAGACAGAGTGAAAATCATTTATTCACAGAATAAATAACACAGGGTGTACTTCTGGAACTCTTTAATCTCCTAGGAAGCCTTTAGTCAAACCCCTGCTCTCCACAGTTAGAACAGATTTCTCCAACAGTCAAATTTAGAATATCCAAAGATGGAGGTTCCAAACTTCTCTATGCCCTTGTTCCAGGGCTGCATCACCCTTGTTTTCAAATGTTTATTTTTCCTTACATTTAGTCAGATTTTCCTGTCCTTTTGCTGCGCACCTCCATCAAGAGTCTGGCTCCATCTTTGTTGTAACTGTCCTGCAGATAGTTTGTCTCTCAGCCCTTTATTTCTTAACACCAAACAAATTGAGTTGTCTCAGCCTGTCCTCATAAATCATGTGCTCCAAACTCTAAACCAGGCACAGCAACTCAGATGCAATCTCACAAGTGCTAAATAGAAAGGAAAATTCAGTCTCTCAATCTACTATCCAGCATCTTGCTAATACTGCCCAATATGCAGCTGGACTTAGTAGATGCAAGACACGCTGCCAGTTCATGCCTACATTGTTGTCCAACCCGAGCTAAAACTAGTCTTGCTGCCCTCAATACAGAATTATTTAATAAACTAGTTAGACCATAAGTACCCCAGGAACACTGCTCTCACTTGGCAACTACTGGGGTGGCAGTGAAGTTAGCAGTTGCTCTCTTCCAAAGTTTGTAGCAGTGTAAGAGTGGAGCAAGGACACTCCATGGAGAAGACATCCCTGCATCAGTATTCCTCTGTACTTACAGAACTAAATCTTGCAGTGCAATTCAATAAACTAGGTGGAGCTTGTTTATCTTCCTCCTGCAGCTTTCAGTGAGCAGAGAACACCAATATAATGTCATGCCCTTCAGGAGGTCACTTGCACAGACATATTGCCCATGTGATGCCTGGACAGCTCACCTCCTCTGGGGCTGGCAGAGGGTTGCTCTGGGAGCTGTTCCAGCTGATGGCTGATTCCCAAATCCCTGCAGTCTATGGGAGCCCCCTCATAAACTTGCTGGGCTTTTGGCCAGACCATATCTTTGCAGAGAGGAAACTGCTACATTTGGTGCTGGGTCAGTTTGTAGCTTTACCTCTGTGTTAGTCAAGTAGTGTGCCACATAATTGGGATAAGGGATTGTAGAAGATAAGGGAGCAAAGTGAGAAACCAGATCAGAAGAGGCTTCCTCTGTTCAAGTGGCAGATGGCTCTCAGACTTCACTTAATCCTGACTTCAGATTCATATTAGCTTTGCTATGGGGCTCAGAGTGGAAGGGAGAGCTTCTGCTGACACCTGATTATGTGGTGCTTCATACCACGCACAACTCTAGGCTGTTGTCTCCCAGCAATGCTGAGTCCAAATGCAGACCTGGCTTCATCATCAGGCAGGAAAGTCCTATCTCTCTTATGTGGTGAGCTAGTACCTAAAGGGCTGCTGGCTGGGAGCAGAAATGTGATCTACTCCAGGACAGGGTGAGTGACATCTGTCCCAGTATTATCTATGATACATAGCACTGAGGTACTGTGTACCTAAATGGCAACCGCTCCTCAAGTCCAGCTTTTTTGAAAGCCCTCTCCCTGCAGTCTCCTTGCATCCCAAAGCTGCAGGATGAAGCTTGATCTCTCCCTTTCTTCTAGCACAATATCCAGCACTTAGTTGAATCTCTCTAGTTGGGAAGAGCCACAGTGGAGTGATGTGCGTGTTGAATCTTCCAGCTGTGTGGGAGTGTCTGTGACAGCAAAAATAGCCTCTATATAAAGCCCTAGAAAGCAGAAAATTCCGTACTGGAAAAAGAAAAAGAACAGCTTCCCAACTTCAGGAGCTGCTGAATCTCTTATCACTCAACATAGCCTGCACCTACTTGCATTTTTTTTTTTTTTCCAAAGATTAAGGAGGAAGATGCAATCGTTGTGCCCATGAAAGACAGCATGGACACATGCTAGTCCTCTCTGGTCTTACTGCTAGTATCTCAATCTCTAGTATACCTTATTATGATTGTAGTTTGCTTTCTTCACTACCTGCTGCAATAGTGCTGACTTAAATGATAGATCAACTAACCTAGGAATTGCTCTCCACTGTTCCTGGCAAAGGCCTCTGCCATTGGTCTTCTCTGCCAACTACAAAATTAATCCTGGCAGGAATTTCAGCATCTGAAGAGATCAGGTTACTCATCAGTGATAGGCATTATTGGCAGTGTTGGGACATTTAAAAAAGTAGGATCAGTGCTCTGACAACTCTTTGCCTGATGCTCATGTGCTTTCTACTGGGTTGTGATGCATACGAGGAGAAAAGAAAACAAAACCATAGCAAGAGGCAGATTAATATTTATATCATCACTTTAAGGATCATCTTTTGGGTTACTGAACAGCCAGACATGGGGAGACCTTACATCCTTCCAGCAGACATGCTGTGGGGGGCCATAACAAAACATTTTCTGCTTCTTTGCAACCAGGCCTGTAGCCTGTAGTGGGGCCTGCTGAGAACATGGAAAATGTGTCATTTGTTGGCCCCTGGGATTTGATGCATATTCAGGAGTTCAGAGAGCAAAGAGTGTTTTCACCAGGCATTTCTGAAAGTATTTTCTCTCCAGAAAAGTACAATTCCTCTTTGAGTCCAACTCTCCCATATGATTAACAGCTATTTTTCATCCAAAACCATCTTCAGTTAAAATATATTACCCTGAAGATGCTCAGCTCATCCTGTTTTGCATCTGTCAGAGTGTGATCATAAGTCATCTAAAGACTCACCTTGGTGTGTCAAGTCCATCTTCCTTTTTTGCAAATTTCACAAAACGTGTCTACTTTGAAGGTTCTGAAGGACAGAACACCCCAGCGTGGCGAACAGGCAGGCTGTTCCTGCATCCAGACATAGCCCCCTTGTTTGCTCCTCACCACACTTACTTTTTACTGGCTGCTTCTGAGATGACGATCCCATAAACTCTCTGGGCTCCTGTTCCAGTATTTGACTACTCTCTTACTTGAAATATTTTTCTTAATATCTAATAACAGTTTACTGTGTTGTAAGTAGTACCTTTTGCCTCTAAGTTAATCCCCACGCACCTCTAAGAAGTCTAGGTGTGTCTTCCTACATCTTCCCAAAGGAGCGTAAGATAGTCTCTACCCTTTTGGCCTTTTCCTTCCAAGACTAAACGAACACTGTTCCTTCAGCCTTTCTCCATATATTATACTCTACAGTTCTCCAGGTTTCTAGATTGCTTCTAGTGGACTCTAGTATGTCAGTCTTTCTTTAGAGAACCCAAAACTGGACACATTATCCATGTGTGGTCTCACAAATGACCATAGAAGGGAATAATCACTCCTTTTGCCCTGCTTGCTTCACCCTTGCTGCTACAGCCCAATATGTTGCAGGCCTTCATCTCTACTTGATCTGTTTTGTGATATGTTTCATGATTTATATAGAGATAAAAGCTCTATAATGAATAACTAAGTGCCAGCCATTTGACTAGTGAACAGCTACACCATACTGCAGGTTCTTGGACAACACTTACAAGTGCTCCATTTGGGGTTGATTCCCTTATTTTCAGCAAAGGGAGTAATTTGTTTTATCTTCTTCAGTTGTAGGAAAGTTATTTCCCCAGACTAATCTCGGTGTCAAGGCTCCCCCTGCAGACACTGGAGAAAGAAGGCACAAGCAAATCTGGCCGTCCAGAGTTTTCTTCTATTCAATATGTGTGGGAAGAATCTTTAAAAGGATCAGAGTTCCTCCATGGAGACCATAAGGCAGTCGAGACACTAAGCATAGATGAAAGTCTGACTTCTGGAGAGACCAACTTCTTACTTCAGCTGCATGAATCAAACACAATATCAGGAAACTGAGAACTCTGGTTGTGTGCTTATTTGAGGTTCCTCCTTCCCAATAATGAGCTATAGAGTTTCCATGTTTTCCTCTTATTCCTTTGGATTAAGAATATACATCAATCATCCTCCCATCCGTACCCACCCTGCATTTCCAAAGGCCAGGGTCTTTGTGCCTCAATTTCATGAGAAATTCAGTGGAACAAAGTCAAAGTAATTTCTCAGTCTTTCCTCATTTGCACACTTCCATCAGTCTTTCTGACAGAAATGATTACAAAGAGCATAGGTGCATTTGCCTTCTCTGAGAATTTCAGCAAAACTATTACAGTTGCTTCTAGGAGAGAACCTGCTTCAAGACTCAACATTTGATGAAAAAAAATAAATAAATAAACACACAAACATAAACACATTTCTTGCTGTTTGCAGTGGCTCCCTGCAAAGAACAAAATCTTCCCGAACAAACAATGTTTTCTTTGAAGACTGTACACTCACTCACATACTTAAAGCATTCAAAGCCAGCTTTGCCATCCTGACATCCAACAGGCACACTAAGCTCAGATCAGTGCTGTGCCTAGATCCAATTCCCTGCCACTTTCTTCAAGTCTCCACATCTTATTTCCTCTCTGCTCTGCCTCTTTATTCCCTTCCTCTCTCCACCTTCCTATCCTTTATCATTTTCACATCCCAATCACTTTTCGTCAGCTGCCAGGCTAATGAGAATCCTACCTTTTCAGCTCACCGCAACCCTAGAAAGGACTGGATGCACTCCCCACTTTCCGCAGCTCACAGCTCCGCTCTTGTTTTCCTTTCTTACCTACCAATATTTTGGCTTTGCTACTTCTTTTAAAAAGAAAAAAAGAAAGAAAGAAAAATAGAGCCAGATATTGTATGGGGATTTTCAGGTAGAGTTAAGAGATGAGATAGAAACTCACTATGCAAGTTATTAATTGAAAGCAGGCTATAATGATCCATTCAAACACATTTTGCCAAGATGTGAAAAATAGCCCTCTGCATGCTGCTCAGAGAGTTTTCAGCAATCTGCTGAAGATACTTTCTCTTGAACCTAAATATTTCTTTAAAATTTTGACATAATACTAACTTCTGGCTGAAAATCTTTGTCTTTCAGTGAAGACTCAGAAACTTTTCAGTGCTGTCTTGTGGCAAAAATACAAATGTTCCTTTACATTGAAACTTCTATATCTCATCCAAGTTTCCTTGGAAACCCAGAAATGAAAGAGCATAAAGCTGCTCTATATGGCTACCCCATCCTTTTGACCTTTGTATCACTTATTAGTTTGTTTTACCAGAAAGGTTATTGTAGAACTTAAGGCACCTTGTTTTGTGCATCCAAATCATGGTGATGAATATTAATTCATCTTTAACAACACTCAGGATTCAGCTACCCTCCTAATTAGTTACTGGCTGCAGTGGAAAGAATTACTGTTGAGGAACACTGACCTTCTACCCATGGGATCTCACTTTTCTTTGCTATTTCTAGCTAGAATATTGGAACAGGATGATGTTTAATTCTGCTGGTCCTGGCAATCTTATCTTCCCCATTTCTCCATGAAGATATATCTGTGCTTGTACCACTTCACTCACTGAAGAATGGTATATAGCTCTCGTAGCAAAAATTTCCATCTGAGATGACATGGTAGAAATCTGGAACAGCCTAACTCAAGAGAGTTTGGGATGAGTTTTTGTTCTGTGAATGTCAGCATAAATCTGCAGGGCATTTCTTATGGCTGCAGCAGGCTCAGCAAGACTGATAAGAGCAAACTAACAGCTTTGAACAGAGCTGAGCTGAAGAGGCACCTCAGCCATCTTCCGATACTGAGCACCTGGGAGAAAACTCCCCAGGCGAGAACTATGTGGAGAATGAAGCCCACAGCTACAGCTGGTGTGATCCTAAACAGAATATATCTGCGCAGAAGAACACAAGATCACACAGATTAAAGGCTGGGCTGAAGGAGCAGCTGTATGGACTAACAACTCAACCTCTGACCCAGAAGGATCTCTGGAACATCCTGAAAACTCATATAGACTGGTGAAGCACGCAAATACAGATTGGCTGGAATTAGAAAACCTATCTCTTTGGGACCCGATGAAGAATAAGCTCACTATTGGACCTCCAAGCCGGTAGCCCCTGCTCCTCAATACCGCCACAGTTGGTGGCAGAAGTGTCCCAGCAGGCTGCTGAGAGCAGGGTCTGTCTGCTGCACTATGTTGGTAATAGAGAGTTGTTCGCACTCATTGTTTATGCTCTCATGTACTTTTCATTAGTTTGTTAGGCAAATCTTCTTTCAAGTGCTTTTGCTCTCGTCAGTCAATAAATGATAAAAATCAGACACAGAATGTTCTGAAAGTGGGACCACAAAAAGACCTATTTCCTGTCAACCCATATGTTCTCAGCAAAGAGAACTTTATATCCCAGAGGAAAATTAAAGATCTGAGAGAGCATCTAAAAATTCATCAGCCAAGTTTCTCAGCAGATCTCAATTGCACAGGCTGAAAAACAAGAGCCCAGAGCTAGTGGACAACTAAATATCTCCACCTAGTGAAACACAGAGTAAGAGGAGAGCTCTCTCCTCTGCCTTCCTAGGATAGTCAGGCAGAAGGTGAGAAAAATGGCCTTCGATTAAATGGCAAGTTAACATCAGTGTTGTCAAAATAGCTGTTCCGACAACAATATCAATACCATATTGATGCCGTGTTCCTAACAGCTCAGCACATAGCGCTTTACAGGCTGGAGCACAGTGGATTTTGACTATGAGCAACAGCACCTGCACTTCGGGGAGGGAACCCAGGAAATCCAGCGCAGCAGCAGCACTACTCTCTGTGAAGTCTTTGCTAATGCAATCCAGGGACAAGAGCTAGGACCTAAAGAAAAAGGGGTAATGCAGAAGGCCCTGATTAACCTGCATGTGGGAAGAACCCATTAAGAGAGTACTAAAACTCCTCTCTCGGATCACCCAAGGTGATCACAGCTCTGTATTAACTGCAGTCTAACAAATTACACGATACAGTAATGATGGCTTTTGGCTAGGAAACCTTTTCACGAGATGACATTTTTTGTATTGATGGGATTACACATTCTGTCGCAAGCACAAGATAATTGTAATTTCCTGGACTGCTACTGAACACATAAAGGTTATGGGTAGTCTTATTAAAGCTTTTATATTAGTGGAAATTGCATGTTATGAGCTGGGATAAAATTAATGGCTATTCTTTTGTGGTTTGCATACAATTAAATCCCTAGGGGGCCTTTTATTTCATCTCAAATGGGTGACGTACATTTTATTAGAAACTTCACCCATGTTTCCCACGGCTACAAGGCTCAGGGTTATTTCTTAGTAGGTCCTGCCAAGCTCACAGGAGTTGGCAATGAGTCCACAGCTCCACTTTGTTCCTGAGTGCACAGCCACAAACATTGAATTCCTACCCTATTAGCAAGGAAAGTCTTTTGGGGAAAGGATCCAGCTTTGCAGGCATTTAAATTGTATTAACTGTGTGATAGATAACTGGAAAATAAAAATCAAAAGAACGGTACCCAAAACTGGCTGTAGCATGGGTATTTCTGTAGGTTATATAGCTCCAGAGAGTCCTGCCAATGCTACAAATACATGTCACCATGGTTAGACGTGAATCACATGATTCTCAGATTTTACACTTTTGTCCCAGATTTTCCCCAACTGTGCATCGTCTTTATGTTTCTGATGTATACATTTATTGCTCTTTGTACTCCGGTGTGGGAGACTCCCAAGCTACCTGAAGTCTTTTTTGCTCCCAAGAATGCTGGGATGTTTCCTTTCCCAAAATTGCCTCCCAAAACATGTTATTCACCATGTCTTTAAAAGAAGTTGTCCCCTTCTCTTCCCCTCCTGCTGCTCAGGATTAAGACATAAAGGTAATAATAATTCTGCAGTTTTTCTGCTGTTTCCATCCCACTGTGTTCAAATAGCCCTGTCCCACTGTGCGGACAGCGCAGATCAAACCAGAGTAGCAGATCTGCATCTGAGTAATAATTTGGCTACAGACCTCAAGACTACACCTACCCTGTAATTGGGAGATATGAAACCTCCACATTGAACTGGCATTAATCCAGTAGGTACGAGTGAAAATAGTAATGATAATGGATAACACCTGCATTTAGGTAAAAGCCTTTCATATCTATACAGGACAAAAGATACATAGCTGCACATCTAAAACATACCTTTTGCTACACCGTCACCTCTGAACTTTGGCTGTTAAATTTGAGTACAGACTTAAAAAGATCCGAATTCCTATTCATTGGTCCGAAAGTACCAGGGAGGCAGGATGATCTGAGAGATCATATATGTGTTTTCAGAGTACACATTTCTAAGCTTAGGTCAGTGATTTGCTTTGTCCTAAAGTTTTCCTGCAACAAATATTGCTATACAGAAATTGTCATGAAGCTGCTGATGGGATTGAAACTGAAGTCATTATTCAAATTTTGAAATCTTACCAATCCTCACTGGGATGTATAGCTAGCAAGATGCAAAGGGAGAGGAGATTAGGTTAAGAATTGACCTGATCATTGAACCTTAAATTGAGGAGAAGAGAGAATACTGTTTTCTTAGAAAAGGGGCAACATCCACAAAATCAGTACGTATCCAGTAACCCTGTGCTCTTCCAGTAGTTCATTTGTCTTGTCAAACTCCTTCATCCATTTATCTTTTGTGATACCAGTATCGTTTGTGAAACCAGTGAGTTATCACAAGTAGTAGACCCTAATGATGACCCCTACTCTGCCATCAGCAAGATTTACATACCATACATTTCTTTCTGCAAGTGAAGTTTGATTCAAGAAAAATCATTTTTGTTGTGGTCTATCTGGGACTCATCACAAAGACAATGTGTGTTCCTATTTACTATGTGAATACATAAAATTTGAGGATGTTGGAATATTATTTATTAATACCTCCAAAATGCAGTTGAACTACAATGAATTTGATTTTGCTTAACAGAAAAATATCTGCTCTCCAAATGCATTTTCTGGAAATAGGAGCAGATCTCACTGTGCCCTCATAAGCCCTAGAAACACGACTTTGCTGTGAGGTTCAGTAGCCATGATGATCCCTTATCTTTGCACAGTTAAATGAGCACCAGCCATGAGTATTTGCCTTTGGGAAAACAGCTTTACTTAGTTTAGCTATCCAAAGCACTAAGAACAGTGGGGACCATCATTCTTCCTGAGCAAGGCTGAGACACATGCTGGTACCTGGTAAAGGAGGATTAAATCTGCTCCACTGCCCCCTCACATTTGCATCCCATTTCCCATGCTCAGACATTTGGCTTGCTAGTTCCCTGTCTATGGGAGAGGCCCAGGATGTGCAGTCATGGCTGGCTTCTTCTCTGGTTCTTCATGGAAGCAAAGGCCACGTTGGTCACAGTCAATACCTGTGTCCTTTGCAGGAATAAAAACATGAATCCAGACCCCACTTATGGATATAAGGTGCAGCTGGGGCAGCAAAGCTAACGTATCTTGCCTCGACTCCAAGCCTGACTCTAGACCACAGTGCGTGGTGGGAGGGAAGAGGGTCCTGCAGCTTTGTCAGGGGGTGCCTTGGACCCATCACTGAGGAACTAAAGTGCTGGAGCCTTTAGTCTGCAGCTGGAGCTGTCATTCCACTAGCCTGGATTCAAAGAAAGACTCTATTTTGCAATGAAAAATGTCTATGTTTCATTCTCTCCACAACTAATTTCACAAGCAAGGGACCTCTGCAGTTGATTTATGATGTAGCTTCTTTTGATTTAGGAGATAAATTGTCATTGTTTGAAGGTTGATAGCTTCTTTGACAGAGCCTCTCAACTAAACAACTTCATTGCGTGCTACACACCAGGAGAGTGGGGAAGGAGAATAAAGAAGAAAATGAAATAAGAAGCAGTTTGGTATGTAACTTCCTCACGCTTTTTGGTATGGGGAAGGCTCTCTCGCATCATAGTTGTTGGATCATACAATAGAAGAGCTCTAGCACAAGGCTCCAGGTCTCAAACCAAGAACACCTGAAAGTTTCTTTTCCTGATTTAAAAAAAAAAGAAGAACCTGATCCCTATGATGCTGTCCCAGGACTGAAAGAAAACGTCAGCATCTCTGAACTTGCTGTTAAAATCACCAGAGGTGACAGCAGTGCAAATGTTAAAATTGATCAAACCACTTTCAAGCATTCTGAGATGTTCTTGCTTGCTTTTAATGACTTTCATTTACAATGAGAGATTTAGCTAGAGCTTGAAAACTGTCTGAGGTGGAAGCCACAGCTATAGAGAACTGGACAACTGACTGGAATGTTTCCCAACCTTTCCATCTTCCAGGCACAGATGTCTCTTTTCTAACTTAGCAATTCACAGAGTTCAAGTAAAGGCGCTGCTGTTTCAGGCTAATGGTAGAAAATTTGAGACCTGTGTGAATCATTTTGGGAACTCAAAATAAAAAGGGAAAAGGTGAGTGGGATGGGAGCTGGGACTCCATTGAACTTGAAGCCTGGATTTCATGGCCTCTGGAATAGAGGCTAATTACTAAATTTGCTCAAAGAGTGGCTTAGAGCTGTATGCCCTCCAAATAGCTCTCCAACATGGTTCAATTTGGAGATAAAATGAGGGACTGCCTTTCAAATAAATTTTGGCCTTCTGCTTCGCCCAGCAATGGATCCTGCTGATTTCAAGACTTGTCTAGGTATATTGATTCTTCCAGCAGTGAAAACACTGGCATATAAATTGCAGATAGGAGCCAAAGAAAAGTAGCTGCATTCAGAGCACATGGGATAAAAGAGATTTACAATAAGGGGAAAGTGTGTTTATTCATCCATTGACCTCCGGCCCTGCATTACTACCCTCCCTACAGTGGGATGTTTGGTGTTGACCTTGAGATGATAGCTTAGCAGGGGCAGTGCAGCCAGCTTTTAATAAGTGAGTTTAGCAGAGGCAGAACCATTCCAAGAAAAATGCTTCAGAAAGTGATCCTGTCAAACCAAACGCTGCAAAATTAACAGCCTCAGTTTGGCCAAGCCAATTCTTTTTTGTCATTATCATTATTATTCTATTTTCATATCGCAATAAGTAATGTAATTACTAAAAGCTGAGTGTTGATTAACAGACACTCCCTGCTCTGCTGGCAGAGAGACTGACAGGCTGGAGACATGAGAAAGAGGTTTCAGCTTCAGCGTAGGGGTACCATAGTCTTCTTGGATGATTATTTAAACACTGTCTCACTTTGGGTGTTCCCTTCAAAGAAGGGGTACCTTCCAGTCTATGCTTGAGCAAGACTGTAATTTGCAGGAACTGAGGTAAAGGATAGAAGCAAGGGGATCCTGGAGAAATTTGGATGCTGTCTGTGAGTAACCCACAGACACTTAGGCAGTGAGGAACTCACCCCATTTCTCCAGGCCTAGTCTTCCTATGACTGCAATGGAACCTCTAGTCTTTCTCCTTCAGGAAAAGTATGAGAGCTCCTAACACAATTTAGTGTTGACTAGGGGAGGAAAAAGGCAGCAGTGGGGAGAGCTGAGTGATGACTGCAAGTGATAGGGATAGCTTTCCCTGGGATTGTGCTGGGAGCCTCATTGCCTCACCAGAGTACAACAGACAGAAAAACTGGAAAAACAATAAACTCTCATGGTCTTTGCCAAATTGAAATAATAGAGAGCTACTGAGATTAATTTCAGCTCCGTTTAATAAGGGATAATTAACCACCCATCACAAGGTCGTAGGATTACACTGGTTGGAAATTTTCCATTTAATGCGTTATTTGATAGTTCTGCCTAATTTTCAAGAGTTTAATTGATGTCTTAGTTATGAAAGATATTGCTATTAACACCATTCTGAAACAATTTCCTATCAGTGTTGTGATTTTACACAGTCACATGGGCCTTGTTGCCAATTCCATGGCAGTCCCTTCCTTTCTGAGACAACTTCTGCCCATGTTTGCAGAGCCAGAGCTTCAGGGAAGATCAGCTTGTGCAAGATCATGAGGAGGGCCAGGAAAAGACCAGGTTCTGGAACTCTTATTTTTCCCAGAAAAAAGTCCAGCCTGCCTCAAAATGATGTAGCTCCCTGCTACCCACACACTGTCCTCTTCTCCACTCTCCTACACATTTTCCACTCCTCTCTGCCCTGGAGCCAGAATCACAGAATCACAAAATGGTTAAGATTGGAAGGGACCTCTAGAGATCATCTAGTCCAACCCCCCTGCTCAAGCAGGGACACCTAGAGCACGTGGCACAGGGTGGCATCCAGGCAGGTTTGGAAGATCTCCAGAGAAGGAGACTCCACAACCTCTCTGGGCAGCCTGTTCCAGGGCTCTGTCGCCTTCACAGTAAAGAAGTTCTTCCTCACATGGAGATGGAACTTCCCGTGTTTCCACTAGTACCCATTACCCCTTGTCCTATCACTGGTCACCACCAAGAAGAGTTTGGCCCCATCCTCCCTGCATCCTCCCCTCAGGTACTAATACATATCGATCAGACCTCCTCTCACTCTTCTCTAGGCTAAACAGGCCCAGCTCACTTGGTCTTTCCTCATACAATAGACGCTCCAGTCCCTTAATCATCTTCGTCACTCTACGCTGGGCCCTCTCTAGAAGCTCCACGTCCCTCCTGTACTAGGGAGCCCAGAGCTGCACCCAGTACTCCAGGTGTGGCCTCACCAGGGTTGAGTAGAGGGGCAGGATCCCCTCCCTCACCCTGCTGGCAACACTCCTCCTGATGCAGACCAGGCTCCCATTGGCCTTCTTGGCCACGAGGGCACGTTGCTGACTCATGGTTAACTTGTTGTCAACTAGGACTCCCAAATGCCTCTCCATGAAGCTGATGGGTGAATGAGCCAGGGGCACTGAATAATGACATTCCCTGCAACCTCCTGAAATCTCTACTTCCCAGATCCCAGCCCTTCTCTCGCTCTCTTCTCCACTGTCCATAAGCATAGATACAAACATGGGAGACTACTGAAGCTCCCTTACTGTCAGGGGAAAGCTCAAAGCTACCCTGGACAAATGTTGTTGGAATAGATAGTGGTGTGATGATAGACTTCAAGGGAGGAGGGAGTAAGGCTGGCTGCCTAAAAGGATCTAGCCAATGATGCTTGCTCATCAGCTTTACAGTGCTAAAGGCAAAAGGAGGAACAAGCCTCACTCTTAGGCCCTTGAGGCCAGTCTTAATTATTTTTTGCATCACTGCTGGCTAATGCAAAGTCACGTGTAAATGTCAGGCTACCTCCCAAAGGTACTTGAATGCATTTGCTAGGGTGAAGGGGTATCGTCGGTGACATGCATAGGAGGGACAGCTTGTATGGCTCCAAATGCTCAAGGATGACCTCAGGATGATCTTGAAGTATCATTAGAGGCAGGCACGGGGAATCTGAGCCATGGGGCTCTGAGAGAAGGGGAGTCAGAGGACATGCTGCAAAAGTCTGTCTAGAGCAGAGCTTCCTCCCTGAATATCAAGCTTCAGCACCAGCCCAATTAAACACAGCAATTATCAAGGGGTCACAAGAGAATATTCATTAATGATGTACCCAGACACACTCTTGTTTCACTGCGAACAGTGAAGTATAAATTAGGCACTGGAGGGATTGAAAAGAGGCTCATCACTGAAGGAAGTCATCCCTAAAGAGCCTGTTCCTCTTCAGGGCCTTTGAAACACCAGGAGCAGAAGTGCAGTTCTATACCAGGAAGCAGGAGTTCAACAGGCCTTGGCCTCTAACTCTCGCCCGTTAACTCAGTCCTTGCACTTCCTCTGAGTTCAGCTTGTCTGTGTTGTTTGCTTACCCAAGACAGGGATAAGGGTGACCAGATCACACTAAAGCTGTAGATGGAACACAGATGCAGGCATAAAGTAGCTATGTCCATCCTGACATCCTGTCCTCTCTCCTTCCCTTCTTCTAACAACTTCATCTCATGGGGGACTTGTATGGCCCTTGCAGCCATGGGCCACTCTCCTCTACCCAGACGGCACTGACCTCCCACTTCTCCTCTGCTAATTCCCACCTCTGGAATTTTATGATGCCTGGCTCATAATAACCCATGCTAAGGAGATGCAAAATAGAGATATCCTTGAAAGGGAATACAGTCTCCACAGAGTAGTGAAGGTGCGAGGATAGTGAACAGCACTGCTGTGGTTGCTGTTCCCTGTTGTTCTGTGACAGGCTCACAGAGAATAGCTTGAAAGTTAAAAGCAGTTAAAAGGAAGTAAATGGAAAGTTGGAACCAAATAGTTCTTGTGCAGGCATCATACCTGATATGCAAGTCTTTGCAAAGACGCAGCATCACAGAAGGACAGAACCCATCTCCTCTTCAGAACCCATCTCCTCTTCAGCTCTGCCAGAAGTTCACCCCCAGCATGACTTCTGCCCACTGCTTCCACACTCCAGTATCCACAAACTTCTCCGGGTGCTATGATGTCACAGACATGCTCTGTCTGTACAGCCTCTTCCAAACAGTGCAGCTCTGCAGAACTTAGCCATTTGCAGCCCTTCCCAATTGCAAAATAAAAGTGTTTAGAGTTCCCAGTACCAGAAGTAGAGCAATCCTGCTACTGAGCAAGTCTGCCCTGCAAACAGAAGTCTCCTCAAAGGCCAACTTGCAAAGGTGCTCAGTTCTGAAGCACAGCTAAGAAGGAACCTCAGGCCACCCAAACAGGAGAAGAGTGTCATACCAAGGGGATCAGCGGGATGACCATGTTCCTTCCATCCTTTCAAATCCCTCTCATCTTCAAGTTCAAAGGCACTGACGAAGATCAGACCATGTTGGGAACTCTCTGCCCATGCTTGAAAGGATCCATGTCAGACATCCTCCCAGCACGTTCCAGTCCCACACTGATCTCACCATTGAATTTAAAAATGCAGCAGCTGCCATGACAATTAAAATTGCAAACAAGGGAAACAGCATCCCAAGCAAACAGGAGAGCAGAGATGCATATTTATAGCTCCTTATGTAAACCAGATACAATGGAGCCATTTGGAGCTCAAAGAGGCTCAGTGCTATCCTTTGTCATGGGAGGCCTGGTGCAGACTCCAGATCACAGCCACAGCATGTGCCGCCTCAAACTAAGTGGAGGAAGGGCACCACATCACCCTTCTATAGGGAATGACATGCTCGGGTTAGTCCCTTGCAGGGAGGTGCTAGTGGTGGAACGACGCAAGAAGTTAGCATCAGGATGGAGGCTGTTGGTAGGGACTTGGCACTAGTTGGCAAATAACAGAACTCATCCCACTCCACAGTAGGATGACTAGAGGGATAAGGTTGCCTCAACCCAGCTAGATATCTTTGGGGCAGCAAGAAAGGCTGGAAAGCATGAGCTGCCATTACTCATCTGCAGGGAGCACTGGGGCAAAATCTGGTGAGTGAGGTCTAAGAGATTCTCACCCCTGATAAATTAACTGCAAAAGGTCTTTGTGAACTCTTTTTTTAAAAGTGCAAGCAAATGAAAGAGGAGTTACTGCTCCCTGAACATTGCTGCCTGTTCTCTTCTTGTGTGCTGTTGAATTAGATATTAAATCCACAGATGAGCTAAATGAGTTGATTGTGGCTAATGTTATTACCAGAGTGCCAGAGGAATCAAAGATGATTAGCCACTTGTCAGAAAGTCTTAGCACAGTGGATAGAGAGAATTAATTTGTCCTACTGACCTGCTTTCATTTCCATGAACATCTCACTGATGCAGGTGAGAAACAAGGGTAACAAACAGGAAAAAGAGGAAATCTGATTTACAGGGATTACAGTGACGTACATGGCAGAATCAAGACTTGGATGACACTTCATGTAATTGTCATGGTCCTTACGAAGGACAGAGCTAGTTTAGAGGAGACCTGGACGGAGCCAAGAGACCAGTCCAGCACGTGATGGAAGAAGAGACTCAGATCATCAGAGGACACACTGTCCAAGCTCAAGGACTGTGCTGGCAAGCGGTGAATTTCAGATCACCCAGCTCACATGCAGACTCATACACCTGATATTTCAATCAGAAGTTAAGACCTACCACTAGGCAGGGTGAAATGCATCCCAGTAGCCTATACAGCTTCACAACAGATAGGACACAAGCAACAATCACACCAAGAACTAAGCATTTATTCCCCTGCTTTAGTCTTCAATATTAATCCTAGCTGAAATCACACAGCTCCACAGTGAACACCAGTAACAGAGATGTAAAAATTCAGGCTAAAATGTGGGTAGAAGGCCCTACAGGATAATTATCTCTGCCTGATCCCTTTTGATATGAAGAACATAGGGTCTCATCTCAGCATCACAAACAATTATCTTAGACACATGCTGGTATCTGGGTGATGTTCTGGTATTTGGGTGATGTTCTAGAACAGCCGGGAAGGTTGAAGAGAGAGTCAGCCTCAGAAAGGGGAGCCAGAGAAGTACAGCCAGCCAGCATAACTCCACTGTCCCCCCTAAAAGTACCAATGGTCTGCATCTCATACAAAAAGTGACATCAGCAAACATTTTTCTTCCTTTTTAATATGAACAGAACGGCAAACCTCACACATTCACACCAAAATCCTATCCGTTTACAGATTATTACCAGAAGTAGAGACAGAAGGTTAAAAAAAAAAAAAAAAAAAAAAAAGTGATTTTTGCTGTCTCTTTGGTACTGGTACTCATGTGGAGTATTATGTCCAGTTTGCACCCCTACTTCCACTGCAAGAAAGATGCGGACATACTGGAGCAAGTCCAGCAGATGCCACCAGGATGTTTCGGAGGCTGGAATATGTGGAATAAGAGGACATGCTGAGGGAGCTGGGCTCATTTATGCTGCGGAAAGGAAGTCAATAGGGAATCTAGTTACTGTCTTGTACTATGTAACAGAGGCTCATGTATGAGAAGGCATAAGTGGAGTCTTCTTAGAGGCGCACAACAAAAAGAATGAGACAAGTACCAGCTGCAACAAGTTCACACTTCCCAGTGCAGAAGCCCTTCCCCAAGACTGAGGTGCAGTCCTGGAAGACGGCCCAGCCAGGTCAACAGTTTCCATCCTTACACATTGTTAAAGCTGAAATGGACAAGGGCCTAGACAAACTGATCCGCTATCAAAGTTGGCCCTGCTTGGAGTAACAAGGGGTAGTAAGGACTTCCAGCGGTCCCTCACAGCCTGAATTATTCTGTGACACTAAATGGGAATTCCCAGAAGAGGATGTTCACATGGAAAAGAATCACTGTCTCCCTTGGGAGTTGCCTTTCCCAATTCAGAGCCTGCAGCAGATCCATCTCTCACTGCAAGCCAGACTACCTCTCTCCTGGCCACAAAAAAAGCTCTTCCACAGGCTGATGTGGAAGGAGTCCTTGCCCTCCCCCAGGCATGCCTGCTGCTCGCTTTCCCTCAGCATTGCCTGTCTTGAAACAACTAATTTCCCAGAGGAGATGGATTGATTCTCCTACAACCACTATAGATTTAATACATGCTATTTATCACCCATCTTGTCATTCAAGAGGAAGAAGTGTGTGCCTGCACAATATATATGCAAAAATCTTTATTGCATTTAGTTAATCCTCTGATGGCCATCAATAAATATCAGGGACTTGAAAGACACTCAAGAAGAATATTAATAAATAACATATTTACTTTTTTTTTGTTTTTCTCGCTCTGATTTTCACCACCCCTCCACATTTAAAAGTGTGTCAGCCCACAGCAGCCCTCTTGTTTTAATTATGTCAATCTGCCAAAGCAGCGCAAACTCCACTGGTTACACCACTCCCACTACCTGGAAGGGGAATGCATCAGAGGGAAAGCAGCTATCCTTTTTCTGACATAACTGTGTCCTACCAGAAATTGTCCCGTGAGCTGGCCAGTCTCCATATGGTCCCACCTGCCTTCAGAGACCCTGAAGGGGGTCCTGCTGTTCCTGCTGTTCTTCACCTGTCAGTGAGCCGGCCCTTTGCACTGTGCTAAAGCACAGTGGGTCTGGCTTCTGCAAAAAAGCACCACTGGCCTTGGCAGAGACAACGTAACACGTGGCCTCGGCACACAACGGAGGTAGGGCTCTCAAGGTCCCAAGTTTGCTGATGCCACACCAGATATCAGGTTAAGGAGAACACACCACTCGTGGAGATGATTTTCCCCATGCAAAAGCTTGAACAGAGCAGGCCTTTGAATAGATAACAAATCTAACTCACATCCAAAATGGTCCTATCCAAGTCATGTGTGATGAGCTGACATTTCTTGGAGAGCAAGGAAGTGTCTCTACCTGCTTACTCCACTCTTATACTTAAAAAAAAAAATGTGTTTTCAGGTGCTGTTCATTCTGAATGAGGAGCCCCTGTGGTCTGATGTGGTCTGTGATCTGATGATGTGGTCATGGTGCTCCTTGCAGGCTTGGGGCAAGAAAGATTTCAGGCCTGCTATGTCCTAATCCTGGTGTAATCAAACAACCTGGAGCGCACAGGAGAATGACAATATCAGGGGCTGAGTGAAATTCCCCCCACACTACATTTTTAGGTGATTTCTTGTGTTGTTCCCAAAATGGAGGGTCAGTTCACAAGGAATCAAATATGGGTCTCTCTCAGCTGTTACAGAACTCCTATGGCACAATGTTGTCAGCCCAACAATGTGACCATGAATGCTGGCACAAAGGATTGTTGCATCTCTTTTAGTAAGAAAAATAGCTCCATTTGTCATTCATGTGACATTTCAGTGAAACATCCCTACTTCATGCAGAAATCAAACAGCAACAATTTCAAAATAATTTATCTGAAATCCATCAAAAACTCATTTTCCATCAGAAACAAACAAAAACAAAAAAAAAAACACTGAACATATCATTACATATTTTGCCTCTAGTCACCATCAATCAAGAATTGTCCCATCAAGTACCAGATTAGAGGATTGCCCAACTTGGGCCAGATATTTTATCCACCTCAGCCCAACCCAGCTGCTACCATTTTCTCCTCACAAGTCATTGACTCCATTATTTTCCTGACTCCTTTCAACTCTGATTCTTAGACCAACCCCATTACTGTGACAAGAATAACTCAATACAATTGTCTTTCTTAAGCATTGCTCAATATTTAATACAGACACTCTCAACTTCTTAAGCTATTCCCAACTCCTGTCTTTACCTGCGAATAATTCACTGAGAATGCCTAATACAGTACCTTTTCATCTTCCTAATAGGAGGATGGGAGCAAAACTTTGTATATGAGGGCAGAATGAATAATGACTTCCTGATAGAGATATCTGGACAAGCAAATGCTAAACATCTGCGCAAAGTTCATGTTCTGCAAACCTTTCTGTGAGTTATCAGCAGGTTTCTGCCTACCTGAGCAAAGCACATATTGCAAAGTGCAAGAAAAGAGCAACATAATATGTTTCTAATTTGCAAATTTAATCATGATTCACTTCTTTTCCTAAATGCTCAACTGGCTCAAGATGCCATCAGATGTACTTTTGCCTTAGTTTCCATCTGTGAAAGATCTGTGAACAGCTGCAGTTTGTTGTTCTTATCAGTTTGCAAGAAATGGTCTCCATAACTTGTTTCTGACTGGATCCCGAGCCAAGTGCTGATCCCTAATGAGTGCAGCATGACCCATCAGCATACTCAGTTAAGGAAAACACATCCTTTTTGTTCCCTCACTATATCCTGCTCCACGTGATCCCTGTCTAGGTCTATGGGACAGAATTGCCTAGAGTTGAGTAGATTTTTACATTTTTTAATCAAGCACATGAATAACTTGCATAAAGTAAAAAAGTTCCATCTGGATGTGATGGCTGAAGTGGTCTTGCTCTGCAGTGAGGACAGACTGAAGCAGGCTGCTGGTTGCAACGCCCCCAGGTGCCTATATGCCCTTGCGGATCCTGATGCCACCAGCTTGAAATGTCAATGGGTAACCAACCCCATGGTACCAAGGAGATTGCATAGGGAAGAATCATAGAATCATGGAATCATAGAATCATAGAATGCTTAAGGTTGGAAG
>VZSV01000170.1:701943-718153 GCA_013398735.1 Nothocercus julius | reverse complement strand
TCACCAGGTTGGCCAGCCTTCTGGCAAAGAGACGTGTGCTCCTCTTGCTGAGGTGGTTCCCGTCATTCCCCACTAGCCGGTGGCCATCAAACAGAGTCCCGTGGTCATAGAAGCCAAATCCCTGTTGCCGAGACCAGGGGCGCAGCCAGTTGTTAATGTGCCATACACACAGAACATCTTACCCAAACATCTGTGCAAAGAGACCTGTGAGAAAATGTCTGGACAGACTATATGCTGCTCTGAGTACTAGAACTGAGCCCTAGGAGTGCATCTGAGAGCAGATGGCAGAGGTCCTGCAGATTGGTCAACCTATGTCATGGGTTGAATTGGGACTAACCCACTGCCACTCTCGCTCAAACTGGGTAAGTTCTGCACCTCCATGCTCAGGCTAGGCCAGACCTCATCTCCTGTTCTAATGTATCTTTTTACTTCACTCAGAGCCAGGGGTTTGGCTAGTACAAGGCATATTTCCCTGCCACCAAGGCAGACGTGGCAATTCCTTTCAGCCCTGTTCCTGTCTTGCATTGCACAAAGCAGCTGTAGGACATGTGAAAGTCACTAGGACCAGGCAAGGAGTCTGAAATAACTTTGCAGGAGAAAGGAGAAAAAACAGCATCTCCGGGGATTACAGTAAATTGCTACCTTCCTCCCAAAAGCTCCTATGAAACACTTGAAAAAGTGACCTCATTAACTAATGAGATGGGTTAACACTCTCTCCACATACACTTCCTAATTGCAATTCTGTCATTCCTGAAGAATTCTTAAAGCCATATTGATTATTCAAAGCTTTGTTCAATCAATAAAGTAATAAACCATGTATGCTTAAAAAAGCGATTAAGAAGATAAATACATGAGACACTTTAAAAAAGCCACGTCCTTCTGCAGCCCACTTAGCAGCTAAGAGCAAGGCATGGGTAAATATATTTTAAAGTCCTTGTCTGATTGAAAGGGGTAGTTGTCTCATAATTTTTTTTAATCCCTAAACCATGTACAAAGTATTTCCAGGCAGAAATTGTCCTGAACAGTAACACTAACTTTTCACTGGCTGCTTGAGATTGGTCTAAGAATCACAGTTGAAAGGATTCTGAGGAAGAAATACTGTCCGAAGACTTGTGAGGAGAAAATGGTAACAGCTGGTTTGGGCTGAGATTAATAAAACATCTTGCACAGCGTGGACATGGATGGCTGCAGACGTGATAATAATTGACAAACTGAGCATCAGAGACCTTGGCCAGCATGGGACACCCACTGTCCCTCTGAGCCTCCTCCTAAATGGACAGCAGGACTTGCAAATCATTATATGTAAGAGCGTATTACTTTTATGCTCAGTGTTTTTAAAGGAGTCCAGAAGGACGAACCTATTTGGGAAAGAACAGAAATTTCTTAGCGTTGTAGCTAAGGCTTCATTATTGCAAAAGAAAAAGCAATTGCTGTTTTCTCTATCCCCATAAAGATAGATCCTGCTCAGCCCTGGTCCAAGCTGCATCTGCTGCAGTCAGAGCAGAAGGGCTGAGCGAGACCATTCTTCTTCCCTGCCTTGGTCTCCATGTAGCTGATCATCTTCCAGCTCTGCTTCTTCTTGACCACAACCTTCCTGCCCGGGGCATCCCCTTTAACCTACAAAGGACATCTGCAATGTCACCACTCCTGCTCCGTATTGCAGTGAGGAGAAAAGGTGGTGCACAAAACTGGTCTCCCAAGCCAAACATCCTGCTATTATTTATGCTGTAGTTCTGGAGACCTGGGTAAGTGCAGATATCCCCATTCCCCCATTCCTTCCTAGCCCAAGGTTTGAAATCCTGATCTGTGGTGGTACTTAGTGTTGCTGGAATTTGTTATCTTAGCCAGGCTGTCAGAATCTTTGGAGGATGTGAGACAAGAATTTGCCTCCTTTGACCTGACGTGACAATTTCCTAGCAGTGATTCCCAAACCTGGTGGCTGTACAGAGAGTAACACTCGACTCAGAGCTGAATTCTATGGGTTAAGTAATCTGAGTTTGAAAATGCTCCAGTTCAGAGAAATAAATTTCCAGTTACCATTTTGGCCAAGCCTCTTGCTCCTTTAGAGAAACAAATGGCGTTAATTTGTAGGACAATGAATTTGGAGATAATAGGACCTCTGGGCTTCTAACTAGAATGGATTCCAGGTAAGTGCTCAAACCTTGTGGGAAAGAGGAAAGGATTGTTCCTGGTTGGAATGTTTTTTTTTTCTTCCTTAAAAAAAAAGGCAATTTAACAACTACAGATGTTGTTGAACATAAATAAATAACGTGGAGAACTGGGACACGCTAAGCTCCATGATTGCATAAATATTCAAGCTGAAAAAGAAATATAAGATTTCAAAGGTGCAAACCTAATTACAGAGTTGTTATCTCTCCCCCTGTAGTAATTCAAACACGAAGAACACTTCCCCGTAGGCTGGTAAGCGACCATAGTGCAAAACCAAAATGCTGAACCCAAAAAACACAATCTCCTGCCATATCTTAGCATTGACTCACACTCACACACACCATCTGTTCACTTCAAAATCTAAGGGCATGACCCGGTCTGCTGCAGGTTCTCCTATGAGCAGAGCGTTAGGGCTTATAACCCCTTCCTGACAAGCAATCCATTTCCTCACTTGTGGACCAATGACACCTTTGTGCATGGCTCCCTGCAGGGACAAAAGGAGATGGTCTTATCTCCAAGGCCTTACAATGGCTCTGTGGTACATCTGTAATGCTAGGGGATTCTCTAGGTCCCCTCGATGCTCTGCAAATTCTGTATGAAGGAGCAAAACCGTCATCCTAGTTATGCAACCAGCACCCTTATCCTGAGAACTGGGGGCTATGCTTTACAGATGCTGTCCATGCCATGACTAGGGACTAGGTCTTCATTGTATCCCATGGGAGGAAGCATGATGTGCAGCGGGGTGCAGACTGCCTCCAGGTTGCCTGAGGATCCCTGGTCACCACATCTTTGAACCGCACAACTATGAGATAGAATATCTCCTCAGAGGAACCATCAGAGAGACTCAGGATAGGGACTGTGCATCCCGGGATGCAGAACACTTGGAATGAGCATGCTTCACTCAGCACTGGGCTCAAGCCGAATAGCCGGGCCCCCATACCACAAAAAGAGAAATACAGGCCAGGTTTTGAGAGAAGCACTGGGGAAAGAGGAGCTGGAACAAGAGGAGGAAAGAAGAGCTGGACAAGGTTCTTCGGGTATGGTTTCCCCAGACAGGAGTCTGTCCTGGACCCAGCACTTCTGAGATTTGGATTTCATTCTGTATTTTCACAGTGAGCAGTACTATCCTGGCAGGACAACAGCACCATCTGCTGCTACAGGACACAGTGCCTCTCAGGAGCTGTTCCCAGCCTGCTCCACACAGCATTACCTTTCTATCTGCCAGATGATTTTTACCCTTGTCCTGGCCGTAGCCCATAACAACCCTGCATCCATGTTCTGCAAATGGAAAAAGTGGCTTTTCCTCCCACCAGAAGCAGCTCTGGATGGGCAGATGCACTTCCTTGCGGGACAGAGCTATGAGGAGAGTGGCTGGGATACTCCAACTCCCACTCCAGACAGGAATCTTACAGATCCTGCTTGCTTGCCTGATGGACTCTCTGGGTCAGAGCATCTCTTCTGTCCCCACTGCCCAGGCACCTCCCAAGCAGGCTCCTATTCTGTCCCATGGAATGATAGGAAGGAAAAAACTTCTGCCAGGGACCAGGTGAAAACCCATCAGGAGTGATGCAAGACACTCCGCTCTCCAGAAAACCAAAAGCTGACATGGCCCTGTAGAGTTATACCTGGGGAGTCATGTCACTCCACCTGTGTCTGATCTCATACCAAGGCAAATCACTAAGGATTTTACATGATCCATGATGCTGAGGTCCTTGGGGACCTCAAATATCTCAGCTCTGCACTCCAGCACACCAGTTCAGACACACCAGGACATCTCCCTTCCCAGCGTCCAGAGGAGAAACAAAGGCTGGGCCAGAGGAATGTCAGGAATGGTGGCTGAGGGGTTAAGACATCTACAGTGCTACATCAGTGGGGGACAGTGACTTTAAACATCTGTGTCTCTATGTGCACATATGTATGTACTTCTGCAATGATCCTGTGATGCATTTGCCTGTCTGGAGTTCTGGTTACGGGGTTGCCCTGTGCCTGCTGGACTCAAGACTGTGCAGTGCTGTGCAATGTCTCCAAGGAGAGCTCGGTGTTGCCTGGACAGGGTGGCAGCAGTGCCACTGTGGCCCTGGCACGACGGAGATCCCCACAAGGTGGCAGCAAGAGCCTGCAGAGGAAGCAGAGACGCTGGGGAGGCTGCACGTTGCTGCGCGGGGATGAGCCAGCAGCAAAGCAATAGTCCCACCGGCCTGGGAAGATGAGATGGGACCAGCTGGGATGGAAAATTCAGCCGAGTGTGACATCAGGTTGGTCTCTGGGGAGAGCATCACGTGAGGAATGCAGGCCGAAGGAGGGACTGTCCAAAACCTGTGTGAGAGACAAACCGGGAAAGTTTTCCCATTCTTTCACTCTGTCCAGGCCACAGACAGGCCCATGGACAAGCACTGAACATGGAGCATCACCCAGCTCTGTGGAGGCAAAAGCCACCCCAGCCCTGGGCACTTTGGTCAGTCCACCCTGGAAAAAAAAAAAAAAAAAGGAGCTACATATTCAGAAGTCTCTTCTGCCCATGCCTGTGGACAAAGCCCAGTGCCCAGGCCCACAGGTGCTCTCTGTCATCAGGGGCACGTCCCAAGGGCAGAAAGGAGGTACCAGATACGCTGAGCAGAGCCTGAGGAATGTTTTGGTTCCTGCTCTTTCTCCCTGAGCTCCTCACACCAGATCTTCTGGTGCCCCTCCATCCTTACCCATAGACCTTGTGGACCTTGTTCTTCTCCTTCCAGCCCCATCCACTGCCCAGTGATGCTCATGACCAGATCCCATAACTCTTAGTGCTCTGTTCATCCCCACATGCTCAGCTTCATGACTCTTCACCCATCTCACCCCGCTCCTTTGCAACGCTTGCGGTGCAGCATCTCGATACAGTTACTTACAGCCCCAAACCAACAAACAGCCCTCAGGGACTTGAAGAAGCCCCACCAATGCTGGAACCCATCCCTGGACATCAGTTCCAGAGCTCAGTAATGCCTGTGTCAGTCTGGATCCCTTCCCTGCAGCGAGTGGATTCACACTGATGTCAGAGTTATTAAAGTTTGGCTGTGGGTTCATAAGCATGGCAGGATGCCAGTGCCACCTCCCTATTTCACCCCCTTCCTTCTAATGAACTCAGGATGTTAATTAATAGATAATTGATAAATATCTTGCATTCTTCCAATGGATAAACAAGGGTCCTCAAGTTGTTTTGCAGACACTGGTTACAGTCCCCTGAAAAAGTTGCAACACAGAACTTGCTGATAGCCAAAGTCTGCATCAGCAACTCATCTCAGCCCTGATCGCTGGCTGTAACCACTGACCCACCCTGCTTCTCCGTCTGTGCACTTGGACGGCTCCCAAACAGCAGCCTCTTCTAATACCTCACAGACAGGCTGCCTGGAAGTCTGCCCTGCAGAGACCTGGGAAGCAAAGAGTTAACAATATACAGATACTCTGATGAGCTCATCAGAGCTAGGATATGCTCCATTGTTTATTAGACCCTTAACAGAGCCGGTAGACAATATCCGGAGCGATGCCGGCCTGGGGGTGAGCCTGGGTTAGGAGAGCAGGACCTTCTCCTGCTGCCTGTCCCACCCTGGTGGGGTGGCGAGTCCTCCTTTGCCGCTTGCCGTGTAAGTAGGACAGTTTTCCTAGGGTTTGGCTCTCAGGGTGGTGGAAAGGGAGAGGAGAAACAGCACGGCAGGGCTGGGGATAATTCTTGCACTGAGCCCTAAAAAGGAACTTACAGATGCTCCTTGCTTGGCAAGAAGAGGACTGTGAGCTAGTTGCAGGGACCATCTAAACTCCGGGTGATGCTGAGGAGCTATTCCTAAGGGATACCAGATGCTGGGCCCAACCCAGCTCTGCTACACTAACGAATGGACACTGACTACGTCTCAATTTACATCCAAGATCTGGTGGGGCCTGTAGGCAACGCAAAATCCCCTGACACCTTGTCCTGTTTCTCCACCCCTAGTCTTAAAGTATAGCTAGCCTGTCTGAAGGGACATCCCCACAGTCATCACCAGCCCCTTCCTTGCTTTGGGGGCTAGTAAGGTTGTGGGGAAGAGAGGAGAGGGCAGTGGGGCTTAAACATGCAAGCCTTGCACTGATGAAACTCGGTTTCCTTTCAGCACAGAGACCGCTGGTGCCAGTGCAATCAGACCCTCTTGGGGTGATGGGGAGCTGGACAGGCTGAGCTGCTCCTTCTCTGCCCACAGGAGCCATGGCGGATTCTTCGGCTGAGCACTCAGGGGATGTTTAATGCAACTGGCTGCCTCCTCTCCCGGAGGGAGCTGCTACGCACCAGGACGGCAGCGGCATAGCACGGTGAGTGAGTGCTCCGAATGCCAGCCCTTCTCCAGGGATCTCCTGCCCTCCCTCCCCTCTGCTCCCCTCCTGCTCCATGGCCTTCCAAGACCCCTGATCACAACTGTCTGGTTGGGGGGTTCCTGGGTCCCCAATGCCACACTGCGAGCAGTGATCCTTCTCATTAACTTCATTTGGGACTCTGCCACCTCTGGCACAAAGAGCAGAGGTGCTGCCACAGCTCAGGGATCCCTGTATTCAGGTCCCTGGAGGGAGGTGTGCGGCCACCGGGCTTTGGGCGATTTGAGACGCAGGCTGGACGACAGGTCCCATACTTTCAGAAAACAGCATTTCTCCAGTGCCCTGTTACTCAATTTTTTGGGGAACTCAGGCATGCTGTGTCACTGCACGTGGAGTTTGTATGTATTGATTTTGAACCTACTAGTCATTCTAAAAGAAATTTGGTCAGGGTTAGGTGTTTTAGAGATGTTAAGTTCCTGACAAGTGCATGCACATATATGTCTGACAGTCCAGCAGTTTCCATTCCCACCTACCCCTCAGCTGGTTTGGAAGGTCAGTCATCCGCAGGTCCACTGGAGCAGCTAATTCCTGTTCCCAACAAGCATGAACCCATGGCTGTCATCTGGGAGGGTCCTGTGCTGAAGTTAAACACCAGACCACTTAGAGAGTTTAGACTGAGACAGCCCAGAGCAGCAGAAAAAGTCACCTCATTCTGTACATATTCCACCAGTGAGGGCTTTGCTGCCCACCCTTTGGGGTGGCAGGCATGACAGATCCTCCACCTGAATGGCAAATGAACCCTTTGGGTCCTACTCCAAAGCTCTGCAGATGAACCTGATGTTGCAATTTACCAGGGAAATATCCCAAGCTGTCTGACAGCTGACGAGAACCTCAATGGGTGGGTCTGCAGACTCCTTCCGTGTGGGCCATTCTGTGGATTTTGTGAGATACTATCTAGATCCTGGCAGATGGAAAGTTCAGTTATCAGACACTATCCTAACATGCATCTCATAGACCTCCTGTGTGCTAAAGTGGAGATATGACCTGATGTTGGAGGTATGGCGGCGACTCTGAAGCCAGGTCAGGTGCAAGCAGGGGAAGCATGAGCACATCTGTGTTCAGATGATCTTCCATTGACTTGTTCCATAGCATCAGAACTAACCTGCACCTGAACCCCATGGTGGTACCAGTGCTCACGCAGTTTGCTTGATCACAGCTGATGAGGAAAACCTTCTCCTGGCCCTTGAGCCAGCCTGTCTTCTTCTCTACTCCCAGTCCTAGAACAGAGCACATTCATGGAGGGCAGGGCTCACTTTGCTTTTAATTCAAAACTTTCTTTTCCATGATGATTGTTTCCCAGAGGTGTTGCCGGACAGCTTTCTTCAGGAAAGTAGCTTGACAGCAACCAGAAAAGGAAAGCAACCAGAAAAGCTTAGACTGGATTCCCATCATAGTTTGGCAGCTGGCTTTAAAAACTCTTAACTTTCCACCCAGTGATTTGTGTAGTAAAACTCTAGACAGAGACCTTGGCTGCTACAGCTCCTCCGTGTGATCCTGCATACAGCAACATCACCACCAATACCCATGGCCCAAGCACTGCTCTGCTCTCTGCCTGGGGCAAACTCATGGTGTCTCCACACTATGGGTGCTCGTGTGGGACGACATCCTCTTTATCTTAAGGCAGATCCCAGCTCCATCTTCAGGATGTTGAGAGAGCTGGAGATGGACACTGAACCTGGAACAGATTCCAGGCTCACTTGGTGTTCCCAGACTTGCAAAATGGGAAGAGGAAGTGGAAGAAGCAAAGTGCTGCTAGGAGTTAGGTGTTAAAGGGAAGCATGAGAGAAGATCCTAAAGAATCAGAGCTGCTTCTGCATGCAAAAAAGGAGACAGGCAGAGCACTGGATTTGAGAGAGTGAA
Organism: Nothocercus julius; assembly: GCA_013398735.1. Lineage (NCBI taxonomy): Eukaryota > Metazoa > Chordata > Aves > Tinamiformes > Tinamidae > Nothocercus > Nothocercus julius. The sequence goes on along the minus strand of VZSV01000170.1, from coordinate 709,753 downwards.
GTTAGCTCTTCCATAGACAGGAAGACACAGACCCAGCCATAGGAACAGGGTTTCAGGCTCTCACACCATATGCAGCACAGCTTTTGCCACATCTGGAGGTTGTTTGTGGCTCTCAAGATCCTGGGTATTTATATTCTGGCTTCAGTTTTTAAGGTTTCTAATGGATTTCCAGTCTCTATGTTTGCAGAAAGGTCTGATACAGGTCCCTGTAAGAACAGAGAGACTGTCAGGGAAATAAATCACCTGAAATGAGATGATTCATCAAGGCCCTCAGGGATCCATGCAGTGCATTGTGAGACCACCTCCTGCCTCTGGTTGTGTGAGTTTGGCAGCACTCAGTTTGAGGGGGGAGATTCCCCATGGCACAAGCATTCCCCCAGCATGATCCTTTGCCCTGTACTGAGGCTAGAGCCTGCAGGGCCCCAGGGCAATGTCAGATCTCCCCACAAGGAACATCCCACTGTCCTTAAGGTTCACACACCCAGCCCACTATAGCCTAATCCTGCCCTCATCACCAACCATTTAATCTTCACAGGCCCAAGAGGTACCCAAAAAAGTAGATGATGGAGCAGAGTGGAGGATCCTTGGAGATACTTGAATTCACCGAGAAGGGACAGTCCGAGAGAAATGCAAGCAGTAAAACTAGCGGCTGCAGCTACAAACTTGTTCCCAGCAGAAAGAGACAAAGTATTATCAGGCTCACCTTTCCAGCTGGGCTCTTTAACAGGGCAGTCAGCTAGGAGGTTCAGGGTGCAGCATTGCTGTGGCTGCTCCAGTGTTACCAGCCAGCAGGCTCCAACAGGTCCTGCAGCTTAGAAACCAAATGTTATCACACAGAGCAGTAGAAAAGCAAGAGGAGATGTAACATCACATGAGGCTCCCTTTTATGCAATGAAGCAGGAAATGAGATATTCTGCTATTAGCCCCACTGCCAACAACTGCTTAGATTTGAGACGCAGAAGCAACATGCTACCAGACATGATATCTGAGATGTGCTATGGAGGCATTTTCAAGCTAACAAACAGTCATCTGCTGAAGCTCCCCTTACAGCAATCATGATTAAAAAATTTGGAAGGAATCTGATAGCATTATCCTGCCAGGCTGTTCAATTCAAGCATCATATCATCAAAAATGAGCACATCTGTGATGAATCAGGGATGGAGCATGGACAGAACAGGAACAGAAATAATGTTAACCCTCACAAGAGCTGCAGATGCATGCAGTGCTGGCAAACAAACTCCCAGAAACTTGTAGGGAGTGAAATTCTTTGCTAGCTAATGGTGGGGAAAGCTCACCTCATGCAGAAGGACAGAGAGCAATACAAAACAGAGAGCATAAATGAAAAGGAGCAAATGTGGAAAAAGTGTGATTTGACAAAGCGCTCTGCCAGGAAGTGTCACCAGCTGGGAATTGTGGTAAGAGGGATGATTATGCCAAAACAAAAGGGGAAAAAAATCCACTCTAATGCAGATGCAAGCTTGGAAGTTTCTGCATTAGCATGAGATTAATGATCTGCAAAACCAAGAGGAGGGTCCTCTGCCAAGCACAGAATACCTGTGATGCAGAGGCAGGGCAGCAGCACATAGACAGGCAGGGAGTGGGGTGCCCAAAAGACTGGGCAGGACAGACTGCATTAGACTACTGAGATATGAGATCTTGGCATTAGTCCAAGGAAGAAAGCAAATTTCCAAACACAAAGCCAAATTAAAATTATACAGTGGCCTGATCATAAAACCCTTCAGTGAAGAATGCTACAAGGAGAAAGCCAGGAAAGCCCATGATTACGTGAGTGAAATTTCAGTCAGAACCCTGAGAAAGCTTGGATTTGCGGCAGAACAGGGGGATCATAGCCCAAGCCACTGTGAGCAAAGCAGACAGTATCCAGACTGCATAAGCCAGCCAAGCAAGAAGAGATCCAGGGTCTGGGCAGCTCAGGATGTTTTTGGAGGTTCCTGGAAAGGTTGTAGCTGGAGGCAGAGTAAACATTTCAGTCCACTCAGCAGAGGCATCTTTGCTGAGTCCCCTGGATTAGCAGCTCAAAAGGAAGAGAAACAGAGAAACCATAGCTTGCTACTATGACTAAAGTTGTCTGCCTGATGTCCTTATCAAGTGCAGATAGATCAGGACGGCAGCAGAAAGGAGCAGGAAGCATGTGTCCTCCCTGCTCCCATCTCTCCTAGCTCAAAAGAGAGGAGCGAAAGCTGTTGGAGGGAAGGATGCAAATAATATTCATTGCCCTTCACACTCCCTTGGCTTTTCTTTTTTTTTGTTTGTTTGTTTGTTGGCCCAAGTTTGGCAAACCTGAAACACCACAAAATATGTTGGTGTTGCTAAATCTGCATTTCTGCAACTGCAGAGCAGATGAGTATGTGGGGTGGGAGGGAGGCAGCTGAAAAATCTGGCTCTATTCAAAACCAAGCACGGACCTGGGCACGGGTCATAGCCGACAGCAGGAGGGAGGTGGTGGCTGCTTCCCAGCATCCAGGCAGCCCACACGGGGTGCGGAGCACTTGCTCATCCCCCTTCATGCCCTTGTTGCCTCAGTAGAGCCCTGAGGAAATCGTGGTTTATATAATGCTCGTTCCTTCTCATTTACCGTCATGTAAAGTGATAAAGGCACTTAGCTTCTGAGAAAATGCATTTCCTTCTTATCTGGTGAAAAAAATATATATATATAATGCAGTGCCATGTCCCCTGAGGAAGGCGCATTGCCACCGTCGCCACGGCAAGGCCAGACCCGTGGGCACCTTGGACCTGGAGAAATGCCTACTGTGTGACCAGGACTTCCCTCTCTCCATCCTGTGCATTCAAACAGCCAAGAAAAGACCCTGTCTGTGTCAGCAGCAGGGTTAGGTCTGTCTCCCCCATTTTAGTAGCTTGGAAATTGGAGTCAAAGGGGAGCCAGAATCATCTTAGGGATCAAGGGAGAACCTTAAACTGGAAGCCCCATCCTGACTCCCAGGGCAGCCCCTTCCCCATGCTAGGAGGCTTACACACCTATGCTGGAGGTGGCAGTGAGGAAGACCCAGCCCAGGAGGCACCTGGGAGGCCATTGGGAGACCCTCAGGACACTTCCAGGAGGCCCTCATGAGGAGCCCAGGAAGCCCTCAGGAGGCCCTCAGGAAGCTTTCAGCTTCTCCCACTGTGTGACCTGGCATGGGCACAGCTGTGTCTCAGTTTCCCTACCCACAAGAGCAGAGATGGAGCTCTTCCCCACAACCTGCTGCACCTTGCTACCCCACCATGGCACTCGTGTGGGAGTTGGGAGCTGGTGGAAGGTTTCAGCACACAGCCTGACGTGGGGCCCGTGAAGGAGGCAGTGAGGCTCCTACAGACCCCCTCAGAGCCTGCCTACTGGTGGGACCCAACGAAGTTTCATTGCTCACATGGGTGTGCTGCTCTTCTCTCCAGAAGTGACCCACAAACCCTTCTCCATGATCACTGGAAGTGGCCAGAGGGCCCGCACTTACTAGTCAACTAAACAGAGAATTTCTAATCTGTCCATCCAGCACTAGACCAGCTCTGCTCTTTATCTTTTGTCCATTGCAGGTCTCATCCTCAGATCCTGTCATCATGGAAATCCCCCCAAAAAGCCCAGATGGGAGTGAGAAGTCACCTCAGTCCAAGGAATTGCTGCCCAGTAACACAGCCAGCACCCTGTGCATCAGCTCTCGGAGCGAGTCCGTCTGGACCAGTGAATCCAGAAGCAAGTGGGACATATACCACAAGCCCATCATCGTCATGTCTGTCGGAGCGGCTGTGTTCCTCTTCGGGGTGGTTATCACCAGCCTGTCTTGCATCCAAATCAGCAACAAAGATGTTTACAAAATGTGTGGCCCAGCTTTATTGTCCATGGGACTGATGCTCCTTGTCTGTGGACTTGTCTGGATCCCCATCATCCGCAAGAAGCAGAAGCAGAGGCAGAAGTCACAGTTTCTGCAGAGACTCAAGTCCTTCTTCTTTAACCGCTGAGGACAGTGCGAGGCCTTCCCGGGAATGCTACCCTCCCCTCTACCCACCTGTGCTGACTAGTCATTAAAACAAAATCAAATAAAGTGCTCTTGTACTCTCCTGGAGGAATCCAACCCAGACATTCTCTTCCCTATAGGTGAAAGCACTGTGCCAGTACCCAGTGGGAAAGTGAACTTTGGGTTTTACCCCAGAAAGAGTCAAATTTTCCATCTGAACCCAGCAAGAAAGGTCCAAGCTCTCTGCATTACCATCATGTACAGTAACCAGACCTACATTATGCACTGGGAAAACAAAAGCTAAGCCTGCAAGATGTGTCAGCAGAGAAGATTTCCTGGGGAAATAGCTCTCAAAGGGGAACTTACCGTCTACAGGACATGGATAAATCCTGATTTAAACATTGTTGACTGCACATAGCAGTTAAGAGCTGGTAAATGGGACACCAGATATAGTCTGCCCAGGGTCAATTGAGACAGAAAACAGGACAGCACAGTTCCGGCCACTTTGTATCGGAGGAAGTCAGCAGAACAAGGAATACACATCACCGGAGTCTAGGAGACTCAGACATGAAGCCCATGGCCGGTACTTTGCTGTTGGTGGTCTGTAATGATGCTGGATGAGACATCCATGGCTGTAAACGGGTGCTCTCAGCAGAGTGGTGGCATGTATTTATTCCTTTACAAAAACAAGACAAGAGTAACAGCCCAGGCAATATTTTTTGGAATTCCCTAGGCAGAGAGCGGTTAAGAAAGGTTTTTCCTCAAGGCCCATAGAGGAAAAGTTGTTTTGCAGCATCTCTCCATGTGTGTTGATGTTTTCTGCCAGAGTCAGCCACAAACCTGCGCCATCAGGCGTTTCACAAAGCCAGAACCAGACCACAGGCAAGTGGGACAGGTTCCTTATCTCCAATACACTCCAATTCCGCCTTTTAATAAATGTGTGCCCTGAGGCAACTTACCAAGGAAAGCAACAATACTTCCCACGTGTTTTTGCTTTTGTTTCACATTCCTAAGAGATGTGATTTACTTTAAAAAACAAATTTGAAGTACAAATGCCCAATCTGCTGAACTCACCACAGGGCTGGATGGCATAACTGGGGCACTAGTGGGTCTTCAGTGTTCAGCTCCTATTCTGGATTCAGGCTCTGATAAGAGTCTGATTTTTCAATAGTGCTGATCCAGTCAGGATCCCACAACAGCCACTCAGCAAGTTTGTACAGATAGTTATACTCCTGTTTGTACTTCCAGGCTCTGCAAGATCCTTGTGCAATAGACTGTAATGATCCTTTCAAACTTGCTAAATTCAGGAGCAGAGCCTAGCTGGTGCCTACTGTCCCATCTCCAAGGAGCACTCCCACCTGCACCCATGGATCAGGCCAAATAAGATATTGGGAGCTTCCTGATCTGGTGGGTACCTGGACATGAAGTCCAAGGAGGATAGGGCAGAGAAACAACAGAGACTCTACAGTATTCAGCACTGACTGAGGGTTCTGATCATCAACACAGCCTTCAGCAAGCTTTGGTAATTCCACATACGTCAGCTAGCAGGGGAGTCAGCCAGAGATGCTGGAGGCCCTGGATAACATCAGGTGACACAGCAACAGTGGAGGATAACTAGGCCTGCTGCTCCAGGCAGACAGGAGCACAGGGTCAGTTAAAATGGAGACATTTCGGAGGTAGTCAAGGATCACAAAGCTGCTGCTGTTGTGACTGTACTCAGGACCAAAAGCTGATTCCCTGTGTCGAAATATTTAACCTCTTCTTGGCCATCTGCACCTAAACTCACTTAAAACAGAAACCATTGCCACCTAACTGAAATTGCTACCACATCAACACCTCTGCCTGCTAAAATGGTCTAACTTTCCCACTGCCCAAAGCCTTCAAGTGCAACCACTTGTGCTACCAAAGTCTTAACAAAGTTGGCCTGAGTTCCCTTGCTTATCTCATTGGCCAACTTCCTCTAGCTGCAAAGGGCAAAGGAAGCTCACATAAAGCTTCTGCTCAAGGCATAGTTGCAGTCAAAAGAGCAGACACAAGATCAGATTTCTGAGGAAGAAATTTCAGATTAACATGAAATAACATGAACTGGGGCTTGGCTGGCTTCAGCATGGAGAACTGCTCACCTGATCACAAACAGAAATCCCAAAGCTGCAAAGTCTCGAAGAGGTGATGTTCATTGCTGCAGGCAACTCTGCTATGGCACAGGACTGCTCAGCCTGGCTTTGCTGTCTGAAGGGATGTGATACAAGCCCTCAAAGCATCAAATGGCCCGCAGAGAGGAAGCAGGAGGTCCCGTTCTCCATGCCTCATGACCAAGGACAAGGAGACAGGCAGTGAAAAGTTAATGTGAGACCAAGTGGGATCCAGACTGGTCATTTATATCAAGAACATTAGATTTAATTAAAGCAAAAAAAAAAAAAAAATCCCAAGAGACTTTTATCTTCCTGCTCTAGTTTCACATGAGTTGTTCTATACCCTCTTGTGGAGTTACTGCCCCGTTCTCTGGGCTACCAGCTGACAGATAGGTTATAAGGTTATAAGAGGTTACCTGTGTTATAAGGTGTTTGGGATGCATCCTGGTGCAGTAACCATGGGATGCCAAGCATGGTGGCTTCTCTTCAGACAGTGAGAGATGGGAAGAAAGGTCTTTTTACATGGACTGAAACCTGGTGAAAGGCCAGGAAGCAAAGCACAAAGCTAAAATCCTTTCCAGGGTGGGGAATAGCAAGAGCCAGGGTCCCTGGGCACTGCTCCTTAGACTGCTCCACTCAATATCCTTTCTCAGAGATCAGTGAACCTCTAGATCCTGCTGCCAGGATGGCTTTAGAGGCAGGTGGTATCAGTGAGTTATGTCCCCTAGCAACAATAACATAGTAGCAGTGGATGATGGAGAAGTCCATGGGCAGTGGACTGCAGGAAGTGTCGGGCTCATATGTTGCCCCATATAGCATCTCCTATTGTCACTGCTGGAGACAGTATCATGCTGGTGGGACCTCTGATGTGACTGTAGGCAGCTTGTTGGTTATGGCCATCCACATGCAGCAGACAAGCACTCTTTTACTGCTTCCCACTATCCTTCTGATACGTCTTCCATGTAACCCTGTGTAAATCTGGTGTAACAGCTGGGCTCAGGCCTAAGAAATCTGTGTTTTACATAAAGATCAGGTTAGCTGGCAAATGTGATTATGTCCAGCTCTTACTAAAGGCAGATGAGCTGTGATCTGCCAACTTCCCCTGTTCTATAAAAAGAGCAGGAAATCCATTGCGAAATTCATTATCTCCGCAGAGCATCATTCCTCCACAGAGGAAATGTTTCTTCTGCATCTCACAGGTCACCCCCCACCAACACCACCACCAAGTCCACACAGAAGGATCTGCTTGTGGAGGACCCCCCACTGCACTGGGGCATGAAACAGCTTCGTGACTCGGTTTTAATGAAAATTGTGTCATGCTGTGGAGTAGAGCTGTGGGATGGGACCCGAAGCCAGACAGCTTTCTTGGAGACAAGTCCCAAAGATATCGCATGTCTGTGTTGCACACCTCTCCCTGAGGATGCATAATTGGGTTTTATCTCACTTTGCATTAGCTGTCTTCCTCCCCAGCGTAAGCTGCAGATATCTGTAGATGTTACACAGCTGCTTATGCTAAGCCTCTCCTCAGGAGATTTTGGGATTTAAATCGTTCAATTGTAGAAAGAAGCAGGCAGGAGCCATGGTCCATAACCACACAGGTATCCCTCGATCTTCTGCACTGCTCCTCCCAGGAAAACCTGCTTTGGGCAGGAGCTGCCACTGCAGCAGCATAAATAGCTGAAGTGATTGAGTCCTCTCCTTTCCCTCTCC